>APFE030685953.1:27723-64924 GCA_000404065.3 Pinus taeda
ACGCACCCTCACCATATGAAAGGGAAAAGGCCCAAGCATCGAAGGCATATGGACTTCATGAAAGTGCTGGGTCTAGGAATAAGGTAAGGGCGTCACCCGTCCCATCCAATCCAGTGCTTATAAGGGAAGGGGAGCCTGACTCACTAAATTCATGGTCTAGGGTCAACACAAAGGTGTTGGGTTGGAAACAAGGTAAGGGAGAATAGTCGTTGCTTCAAGAGATACAGCCTACTAAGATTCATTGATTGGTATAGGGCTAAATGTCTAGCTCTTAAGGTGGGTAGGTAGAAACACAAAAGTAAGGGAGAAGGTCCTAAACCTCCGCCATTGAACATTGACGTGCCGCATTATTGGGTGGGGGAACAAACAGATAAGTATGATGATTGGATTCAATAAAGCGTAATTACATATTATAATATATGCATGCATGATCTCTGAAGCATCTCTAATGGCTCTAATTGAAGCAAAATCGGCTGCTCGGCAAGACATATTCAATTACGCTTCGAGTCTTAGTATTACGTATTTATAAAATGACTGGAATCCTGTCGATGAACCATTTAGGTTATATATGTCTTTAGTCAGATTCGATTGCATAATGACCAGCATTACTTACTCATTGTCTTGGTTGCATTCATTAATACGTAATTACGTCATTCGATATATGTCATTCTGCCTTCATAGAGCAACAATATCTGTGGCCCTTCCCACTTTGAGGTTCTGGGTGGGCGAATAGATAGGAAATACTTGAATGAACTACCATTTCACTTTGATTAAGTTCCCTACCTACTCTCACAGCCAACATTGTTGTTTTCCCTACCGACTAGAACAGCCAGCCAAGAATGGTGGTGGGAGGTGCATATCCTACTATCCCCATCATGCTCACTAAATGTTGAATGCTGTTCAGAAGTTCGTAGCCCCTACCCATCATGCTTACTAAAACCTGCATGCAATCATGCCCGGGAAGTCTGCACTACTAACGCGAAATATAAGTCTAGAGCGCTAACGTGAAAGAACGGAACTTGCTGGAGTGCGCTGGAGATAGAAAGAGAGTTACCACTGGAGGAGCATAGGGTGAGATAGTGACCTGCGAAGCGTAGAGCTTGCTAGAGATAGTTACCACAATCCGCATTGTAAAGAAACCCATGTTTACACCCTACGAAACTCAGCAGACCAACCCTGGTTGGACTGGACCGAAGAGCTAAAGCAGACCAACCCCGCCCGATACACCAAGAATGCATGCATCATACCTTGCTAAGACACCTAGGAGCTTGCATTGCTATCACTTACCTACATGCTTGCTATAACCTCCCTACCTACTCTCACAGCCAGCAAGGCTATCTTACAATGGATTTGATTGACGAAATCACTGATCGAATAGTTCATAGTGGGACCTAGCGAAGCGAGCCCACTGAAGTAAGTGTCAGACCTTATTTATGCGCCCCCACCCACAACTTGACTGTGGTAAAGTCTTAACCCCAAACAGAAAGGTTCATTGGAAAAACACTTTGGAAATAAAGTGGTTCAACATTGTTTCATTTCCCCGTGGTTCTGCGTTTCATGGTGGGCTTGAGTTCCCTCACTGACTAACGATGAAGTAAGCACACCATCCGCGGAATGTGTATCAATGAAGATAGAATGGATTCTACTCCATTATCATCTAACGGGGCAGCCTTGTGGGTGTTTGATCTCACTTATGATTGGTCCAGGGGCATACCCAAGGGATGATATCTAGGGTGCTCCCCTAGGGGCATCCTGCTATGTGCACTTTGAGGCATGAAATCACTCTCTCATTGAAGGATTCTGAAATGGAACGGTCCCGTTACTCGTGTGTAGGCCCGGAATGAAATGGACTCGTAGGAGGCTTTACCTATCCACTATATTCATTTCAGGTGCCAGGTTAAATAGAGAGTTGGCTCAGAACAATCCAGTGGTTCTGTCTTGCGGCTTCAAGTTCTTAGACACCAGGTAGCCTGATCCCCTATAAGTATTGTATTTATCTTACAGAAGTGGTTTTATCATCGATGATCATGGGAGTGAGTGGAGCCCATGAACGGAATCAGACCGATCGATGTGTCGAAATAGGCGAATGCTCGTACTTGGATCTGCATCCTACTTCTATTATTTATGGTATGGTGTAGCCCGCACTCCCCTATCCCTTTATCTAGTAAGGGATACATCCTGGGTGAATCGCTATTCAAAGGAAAGGGTGGGCGGAACGTCTATTCATGGTAGCCTTCTTGATCCGATATTCGCCCCGACCCCACGCTTCTTCGGTAGATCCAGTCGCATGGCGTTGGATCGATTTGATTCGAATTGGTTAATAGTTCTCAGTGTGACATGAACTTCGCAACCGTCTTTTGTGACTTCCATCGAATAGCAGATTTACTTCTAACTTTTTTGCATATCTTATTTGTGGGAGTGAGCGAGTGGGAAAGAGAAAAACGATCCTAAGTGATATTGGGTGGAGGGCGTACCTACCTCTAAGAGTCCCTCCAGGTCCTCCTCATTTCACATTGTGCCATAGTCACAACCCCCTTTTGTTGGGTCCAATAAAACATATAGGGACAATGAAATCGATTGTTTTCTTACTGAAACATGCCTCCTCTTCTTAACGTTTATCTATGACAGGATGGATGGCTTTTCAATTGCCTTGCACAATTCCCTTGGTGAGCCCCATTTATTCCCATTCTAAAGTTGTTGAGCCCAATTCCCATAACGTAGGAGGTCTAATGCTCTGGTTTGGCCCAGGGAAGGTTGGAACAAAAGCTCTACCAAAACCTCCAAATTCGTTATCTAAATAAGCAAGACAACATTTATATACAATATCGCATTTATACGTTTAACTCGGACTCGCATATCATTGCCTTAGCTTCAGTCTGAGTCACCCTAAGGCTAGCCCTGTGAAAGCCTAGAGATATGGTCACTACATGTTAATATACGAGCTCGCATGGATACGTCCTTGCCAAAGCCCATGCACTCTGCCTTAGAGTGAAAGCTAGAGTCCAGAGAGAATACATGATCTTTCTCATTCTCTCTATTCTTAGTTCTTAGCTTTAGTCCCATGCACTCCTTATAGTGAAAGCTCCAGTTAGTTTTAAGCGGAAGATCCAGAGTTTAGTTAGAACAGAATAACTCTCTCGCCATATCTATGTTTCCACTTGGACTCGCATAAAATTATAGGACTTCTACTAGGGCTTATCACATTAGGGGCTCTTCTCTATGGGGCTCTCTAGAGGAGTGGGAGGTCCCCTGACCCGAGTTAGTAAGTGCGATAAGTCATGTTGATTTCGCACCTCCCAGGTAGGAACCATTCATAGGTGGTGGTTCTGTAGTGTAAGTCATGTCACCAGGGTGAGGGTGAGCCTGTCGAACTCTCGACTAAAGGAGAGGTAGCGAACTCTCAACTAAAGGCCACCATCGCTCCTCTTTCTTTAAAGCGCTCCTCTTAAAACAACGCTTCTTATTTTACCAGGGCTCTTTAACAGGGATCTTTAACAGGGTATCCTCATTCGACAGGGCTCCTCATATTTACTGGGGCTCCTATTTAGTAACCATCTTACAACCTTATTTATCTATCTCCTACTGGCTGTTTCTTAGGGGTCTTGCCCAGCGGCCGATCAACAGTTGGCATCGAGTCCCGGCCATCAAGTAGCATATTAAGATACACCATCCATCTAGAGAGTAAAAGCATAGAGTAAAAGAATTGACCCTTGGATCAATTCTTGTCTTCAAGTACTGGCATCGAGTGAATTGGACTGCATCATCAACTAGCAGTAATTGGGACCTCCTTACTGTGTCTATCGGCACATCCTGTGACTGATGGACTCTCGGGTGACTTACATTGACTATGTGAGAATGATATTTTATTGGTGAACTGTAAATGCCCCTCCCTGTGGATTAGTGCCATACCTATGCCCCATAGCTCTGCTCCTCCCTGTGGATTAGTCCCTTGTGACCTATATTCCCATAGAGTATCCCAATTGACTAGTTGCCCCTTGTGTTCTGTATCGATCGGTAACCGACGCTCAAGAGTTTATTCGTCCATCCGTGATTGGAACAGAAAGGTGGCATCGAAAACCAAAAGACTATCAGCAGCGAGTACTGGCATTGAAACCTGAATTGAGTGAGTACCAGCCAGCATCTACACAACTGGATTGGGTGCATCGACAAGCAGCATTGACTCCCAGGATCGGCTCTTGTGAACAACTCCTGGGGATTGAGTACAAGCTGAGTACCAGCATCAAGTGCATCAAAAACAGGATCGACTAGCGGCAGACTGACAATGACCGGGGTGGGGAATGATGGGCTATCGGTTCGCAAACAGAAAAGAAGGCGCATTGCCTCCTGGTATAAACTGCATTTGGTGGCTTAACTCACTTGGGGGACTTGGGAGGTTCCTTAAACATACTGGGTGTACTTGGTATACGTGGACTTGGTGGGTGGGGGGCCAAATCTAGTGTTATTACATATATAAATAATGACTAGAATAAAGAAAGAAACCAACGGGTTGGTCCAAGAAAGAAACATGGCGGGCGGAATAAAGGGCTTACTCAAGTGATTGTTACCTGCCCTCTCTCCATTGATGCTTTTTTGTCTCTATATTGTGTCTTTCTCGATACTCGACCTACGAAGAGCGACCTTGGCAGAACACTTCACTCAACAAACCCGAGTACCTAACGGGCCATCCGAACCCATGGCCAGAACCCAATACCCTGCCTGACAATAGGCTATTGCCAACTATGACGAACCCACGAACCTGGCGCTAGGAAATTGCAGAACTATGCATCACTGGCAGGGCAGGGACGCTGGGGAAAGCAACGCTTCTCGCTATCACTGGACCTGCCAACAACTGTATTGCTAACCTCACTGCTGTAGGAAGAAAGTAGAGTATAGACGCAATAAAGGTGGCTAAGCAACAGGCACCCACCCACCTACCCGCTGTAATGGATACAGTTTATCTCGTTCTAGTCCAATTTACCATTCACAAGCATAAGAACTAAAAACCTACTAACTCGGAATTCCAACAAATTAAGAAGCACGCCCGCCGTTCCAATAAAGAACCTTAAATCTTATGACTGACTATTCTATTGGTAAAGCCTATGCTATCCCACTTCTTCCCTTCGGATGCGTCCCACCCCTTTCTATAGTAGGGAAACCGGGGCCAAATTGATCCTCTTCCATGGAGAGCCTCTCCATGTACGATCTATAACCATTTAAAGGGACCCACCTTACCGTTCTTGACAGCGCACATCACCATCGGCCAAGAGGATTAAGGCCAACTGACAGAGCCGACTCACATAGACCCACCCAACATAGTAACATATATGCCAAGTCACCTTCCACACACGACACAACCACCGGGACGGGAAGGGATGGCCATAGCAGCACACATACCCCGCAAGCCAGCCAGACACAGTCCTCATTCCCAGGATAGGAGGTCAACGATATCCAAGAGTTGAGACACTCGATTCAGGTGTTTTGATGCCCATACTCAATCCAGTTGATGCCAAGTCTCAATCAGGTAGGTTGTTTTCGATACAAATGTTGATTCGATGCTTAGCTTTATTTCTACTTATTTTTATCACTCTCAATATGAAGCTCCCAATACGATGTATAATCTATCCTTCCCAATACAAGAGGCTAATCTTTCATACCCATCAAGGGCTAAGTTCACGTATCAATATGATGAAATCTCACGTCCTAATGCAAGGTCTAATCTAAAGGCCCCATTTTATCGAACCTCGAACCAAATATATCCTCCCCCCTATAAACTCGAATCTACCACTCACTTACCGATACAGAACACACGGTCCTTACCTCCATCGAAAATAAGGATATGAATTCGAGGCTGCAGGCCCCCCTCATAAGTAAGGGAGAGAGAGACGCATGTGATGGTCAAGGATATGACGCCCATAGCAAATGAAGATAGGGCAGATTATGCTCTTGCTTTTTAGCCATCTGAATAATCTGCTCAGTCAACAGCATAATCTACTTCTGCTTCATATACATAACCAACTACTGAATCTACTGGTTCATACACCCTTTCTTTTACTGGATCTACTACCTATGCTGCCTCTGGTGCTTTTAGCTCTGCTATTACTGGCTATAGGTCTGGATCACGAAGATCAGCATTTGGAATGGCATCACGAAGGTATGGATCTCGATCACTAGTCGTAAGGTCTGTTGGTCAAGCTGCTGATGCTGGATCTCGAGATGGAAGGTATGCTACGGCCCATTCTACTGGCTAGGACTATGTACCAAAACTCGGAACAGAGTGAAATTGAGAAAATTCAGATTAGTTAGTGCGGCGCTGGACCTTACCAAAAGACTACCTAATGAGCTTTCCCAATCGATGGCGGCCTTTAGTCAAGAGTTCAGCAGGCTCACCCTATGGAATTATTGAGAAAAGAAGCGAAGCGTGCAAATTGTTCTTTTTGTGTGCTGTCAGTGTTGACGATGGGTGAAGGGTAAAGCGTCAAGGCTTTTGGCATGTCACTGTTGACTCTGGGGGAAATGGGATGTCTCTCTGGGTGGATCGATAGATCGGCTCTTGGGGAAAGAATCATTCATCCAGCTCCTCAAAAGAAACTGTACTGTAAGTGCCCAATGTATTCTCAATATTCTCAAAAACCAATAAATACTAGTTATAGAAGGGAAAAATAAGAAGACAAACATAAACTAGAGTTCTAGTTATGAATATAATGTTAGTATCAAATTCTGAAAACCAAAGAGCCTTGAAAAATCCCATGCTCCTTGTTGTCGCTTCCAGAGACAACCTCAAATTGCTTACAAGACTAGTGCCTGGAACATCTAGATTTTATGTGTCTCATACGATTCTCAGGAAACTGGAGACATCCCACACACACACACACACACACACATATACAATAAACAACATGGGCTGGTTCATTCATCCAAGGAAATAAGCCATGTATTTATGGTATTCCTTCACATATACAACTCACATAAATATATGAATAAACTAGTGGAGGACAAGTAGTTCGAGGACATACAGTTTAATCAGCTTTGGCAAAGCAATGAAAGAAGAGAAGGAGATAGAATAACTCATCATATAGAGCTTGAAACATCAAGAATTCTACACTTATCTAAGTTAAAGATAGACATAACAGATGAAAGAGGATGGGTGCGATGATTCATGGAGCGCAATTTTAAAGATATAATCTCAAAGATCCATACAAGCATGTGCATTAACGAGTTAATACAAATGAATCTGTAAGAACATATGGAACATCTCTAGAAGCTACAATTAAATGAAATCAAAGAGGAAACATGAACATAATGGAATTTAAACAGAGAGGTAACATACTGTAGTACTCAAAGGGGGAATAACCACCATTTCATTAACATTATGAAAGATGCAAATCTTGAAGTCATACAGTCTCAAAAATAACATGTAGTTATTATTTAGTATTTTGAACCATTTTTAAGAGTGGCTTCCCTCTATTTGTAAGAAGAGGGGAGCTATGAATTATAATTACAACAAATATCCTGGCCCATTCTCGACTATCAGATTGACTAGTTATTTCGGCTCAGGATGGCTCTACAGCCCAAAAATACTATAATTCGATTATTTGCCTCATTAAATTGTGACAAGTACATGATAATAAAACAAGTCAATTTACAGAGGAAAACTTCTGCAAAATATCTTAATGTTCATCCCTGTGATGGCTTTTGCTGAGGTTGTTGCTTGCTGACGGTATGGCCTCTTGTTCCATTCAGCTAATTCTTGTCGCTTATGCCTTTTCTGCTCTAATCATTCATTCTCCAGAGATGGGAGTGGTCAACTATTAGTTTAATGCCATAGTACAGAAGTAGAGGTCACCTGGGCAGTACTTTGTCTTCCCTCTGCATAGAGCACCATGTTGAATCATCAAGTCCTCTTGAGCTTTCATGACTGCATTTACTCTATCTGTGTCAACCTCGGTTTCATGTCACAAGGGGCCTTAAAGGGTCTTCCCATGCCGATTTTTGAATTCTCCGTCTCCCTTCTTAAATGCCTCAGTTGTCGACCCACCACGCCTTTAAAGTTTTGCATTACCTTATCGCCTAGTTATCACATTGGGATTTCCCATTAAAATTCCTTACGAGACGGGGCATTTTTCTTCATGTGACTGGGGGCTATGACCAAGCGCTTAGTCCTTGGGTGCTAGGACCTTTGGACTCGTATCTGTTAGATTCGTCCCTTTATTAAACAAAATCCTACATATCAGTGATTTCTAATGCTCGCCTTCGGTGCCTCCTCCCCAACATTGTAATCTCAAATGTGCGATGCGGTCTGGCCCACTTGGAACAAGAATAAGGGAGGGTCTGTGCCCTCTATAGCTCGTGACCACCGAATGCATTTATTGCAAATTTACATTTGCGCCAATCACGGGACTATGGATTCATTGCTAGGTTGGAGGCATAAATAAAGGGAACCTGGTAAATGTTACATCGACAAAACGTGGAGAACAACCTTTAATTCCATCAACGATAGTTGATGTGACAATTTGATTGGTCATTGATATATGTCTTTTCATAATTAAACTAATCAGTTTCATATTTAAAGAGTTGCTTCTCTGGGAAATTATCCAAATCGAGTTACTTCATTTACTTCTCTATTCTCGGTAATGTCCTAGTGTGGGTGATAATACGAATAAATGTTTATTTCCAAAAATAAGTTAGTATACATTTATTTTAATTTTAAATTATTTATTATATATTTAAAGTTTTTTCAAATCTAATTATTTTTTAAATTTACATTTTAAATCATTTTTTGAATGGTTAATGTTAATGGTATGGATTTTCTAGAATAATATAATAATAGTAGTAATGAGTCAATTATTTATATATAAATTAGTAAATATTTGTCTTAGTATTATTTTAATCACTTAATTGTGATATATTTTCCAATCATCTAAGCAATAATAAAAAAAATATTTAATTTATATAAATTTATTTCAAGGTAAAAATAAAATAAATATCATGTATGTATATATTAAAATATAAAAAATCCAATAAATAATATATAAATAGAAGATATGTAATTAAAAGTTTAAAAAAAATGTATAATATAATAAATGGTGTTTTTTTTTTAACTAGACATATTCATAACTTTTTTTCAATGATTAAGATATCGACCTATAATATTGGAAAAAATTGTTATGAAATGTGATCCACGACCAATATATGCAATCTAAATCTATCTCATATTTTGTGTTCCAACTTCCAAACGAATTAAAAATATACCAAATTTGCAAAAATGGTAAAGTCTTTACGGACCTAAAATCTTATCAACGAGCTATTCTCATGCTGAATCTTCCAATATTTTCTTATACTTAAGAAGATTCTCATCCCCTATGTTCTTGATTTTATAAAATCAATCCTGCAAGATCACATAATGTCCGTGAGCATTATCTATGTTTGATATGTAATACAAATATCTTTATCATTATTTTTAGATACTTATTTATCATAATGATAATTTTTAAATAAATATATATTTCACGATTAACAAATTAAAATAATAATATTTTATTTGGTGCCAACAAAATATTTCTTATATAAATAAGAGAAAGCTCACCAATGTAATTTTTCTACATTATTAAACCACTCATGTATTAATTAATTATATTTAGATTTCAAATTCTCATTTTAATATTGTTAAAAATAAATTTGATTTAAGGGTCTTAGTGGGGTTATAATGGTGCATCATTCAATAAAAATTAAGTTTGATTATTGTGGTTTAAAAAACAATTACAGGTTTCAATGTTACACTTAAATAAAATAAAAAAATTAGACGAGGATAAGGTTATTAACAGTTGTATTTTATTATGCGATTTTGAATAATCACATTATATTTAGGTCTTTATTTATTTATACATTATAATCGTTGTATTTGTTTAACGGATTTCACTATCTAATTGATTGAGTTTCATGATTAACTAACTATTTATATTGGGAAACCATATTGATTGAGTTTCATGATTAACTAACTATTTATATTGGGAAACCATTTAGCTTAGTCGACTAGACCCTTCAATATTTCGCCAGCCTCGAAGTTTTCTTCATCCTAAAGAATGGGGAATTTCAAGATCCTGCAAAATTAAAATACAGCCATGGGTTGTTGATTTGAATTTTGGTGGTATAATTATTTTGGAACATTTGGTTGATTGGTTAATATGATGGAGTTAATGGATTTGAACCATTGTCATGGAGATAGAAGTGGGCTATTTTTTCATGTTTTTTCATAAAAAAAATAAAATAAAATTTCCAATTTACATTTCTATTTTTTTAAATGATTTGTCCGTATTTTATAGTATAAAAATATTTTACTTTAAAAATCACCAAAATTTTATAGCCTATTATAAAATCATTAGAAATATAAGTACTTTTACAAATATATTGCCAGGCATTTTACAATTTCAATGTTGGGTTGTGTTATATTCTTTCCACGACTAGCCCACGTAGTTAACCGGAGGAGTTCAAAGGGGGGAGGAGCCCCCCCATCGTTGCGTCGATTGAATAGCATGGGGAGTCATGGGGGGTTTGAGGGGTGCAGGTATCCTCACTCTATGGGGTCACGGGCAGCGCCCGGAAAATTTTGTTTTTGGACCCTATATTAGGTTGGATGGACCTACCTATGGTTTTGTGCATGATTTTTCGCACATGGTTTTAAATGCGATGGTTTTCAGTCCATGGTATTGGATGCTTTGGCATGTATAAATATGTATTGTAACATTGAAAGGAACATAATGAAAAATCAAGCTGGTAGTCCCAGTTTTAGGATCCAGAGGAAAATCTCTATGTATATATGTTTTATGTGTTATGCTCTCGTATTGTTAATTTTCTATGTTTTAGAATTCGTATGTAAGTAATTTCTGTATGGCATTAAAATCTACATATGGTATCAGAGCTGTTTTGGCTTCAAGGGGATGCCTTTGTTGCTGAGGGGTTTCGCTCGGGCCTGTGCTAAACCCTGTTCAGTGGGAGATCTGCGAGATCAATTCTAGTGGTGAAAGAAGATGGCGAGCAGTGGAAAGATAGAGATCAAGAAATTTAATGGTCAGAGTTTTTTGGTTGTGGAAACTCAAGATGGAGGATCTGTTGGTGGATAAAGATTAGTGGATCGTGGTAGATCCGGGTACTAAACCAACGGGAGTGTCCGATGAAGAATGGAAGAAGTTAGATGGGAAGGCAAAGAGCACAATACGATTGTGTCTCTCAGATTCAATATCGTTGAATGTATCAGGGGAAGCCATGGCTAAGGCTTTGTGGGAAAAGTTAGGGACTTTGTACCAATCTAAGTCTTTGACAAATAAATTGTTCATGCGGAAAAAACTGTATAACTTAAGGATGAAAGATGGAGACTTGGTGATAGAAAATATGAATGCATTTAATGTCGTGGTAAGTCATTTATTATCTGTTGATATTAAAATTTCAGATGAAGATAAGTACATCAACTTGTTGTGTTCTTTACCAGATTCATGGAATAGTCTAGTTATTGCAATAGGTAGTAATACAACTGCCTTACAGTTTGATGAAATAGTCTCATCCTTGCTGACGAAGGAGATAATATGGAAAAATATGGAGAGCCAGAATGGTGATGCATTGTCTGTATGAGGACAGTCCCATAATAGAAACAAAAATAAGTCATCGAGTGGGAGATCTAAATTTAGAGGGAGATCTAAATCTAGAGGGAGATCTAAATTTGTAGGAAAACCTATAAAGGTGGTTTGCTGGAAATGTGGAAAGGAAAGGCACTACAAAGGAACTGTAAATCTAAAGTTCCTGATAAAGGAAAGGGATTTGATGATGCTCCTTCTGCAGAGACGAAAAACACCTCAGATGAAGGTGGGGATGTGTAGTTGGCTTCTTTAAATACACATGTAGACCATGAGACATGGTTGATTGACTCAGGTGCATCCTTTCACTTCACTCCCCATAGAGAGTGGTTCTACGAGTATCAGAAATATGATGGTGGTGATGACTTCTTGGAGGATGACAAGAAAGCTAGAATCGTTGGTCGCAGAAAAGTAAAGTTGAAGTTGCAAGGTGGAAGGGTTAGAACACTTCCTGGTGTTCTGCATATTCGTGCATTAGCCAGAAATATGATTTCTATAAGCAAGATGGATGATGTAGGTGTAAAAGTAGTGTTCGAGAAAGATACCTGCAAGATGGTTCGAAGGGCACTGGTATTGATGTGGGGAGTTCAAATTGGAACTCTATACAAGCTGCAAGGTAGCACTGTTGTTGATGGGTCCAATAGTTTTGTGGTTCCTGAAAGTGGAGCAGAAAATATAGTGGTCTCTGAAGAGAAGACCATGATGTGGCATCAAATGCTTGGATATATTGGAGAGAAGGGCCTTCGAATATTTCATGGTAAAGGTATGATAGAAGGTATGAGTAATAGCTCTCTGGATTTTTATTTCTGTGAAAATTGTGTATATGGAAAACAGAATTGGGTGAGTTTCCCCTTTGGTGGTAAGAGGGTGAAACATATATTAGAGCTTGTGCACAGTGATGTGTTTGGACCTGTGAAAGTTCCATCACTGGTAAGTCTGTGTACTATGTATCATTTATAGATGACTTCTCAAGGAATACATGGATATATTTCCTTAAGAAGAAATCTGAAGTCTTTGACAGGTTTAAAGAATTTAAGGCTCTGGCAGAAAATCAGACAACGAAGAAGATAAAGGTGCTGAGGACAGATAATGGTGGAGAATTCTGCAGCAAGGAATTTGAAGAATTCTGTAAGAAGTGTGGTATAGCACGGCAGAAGACTACTCCATTTACACCTCAGCAAAATGGAGTTGTAGAAAGAATGAACAAAACGTTGATGGAAAGGGCAAGAAGCATGCTCAGTGGTGCTGGGTTAGGACAGGAATTCTGGGCGGAGGCGGTGGATACTGCATGTTACCTGGTCAACAGGTCACCTTCATCAGCGTTGGATGATAAGACTCCACAAGAAGTATGGACTGGTAAGAAACCCTCTCTTTCACATTTGAGGGTATTTTGGATGTGATGCATATGTACATGTTCCAAAGGAGAAATGAACCAAGTTGGATAGTAAATCTGAAAAGTGCATCTTTATTGGGTATAAGGATGGTTTAAAGAGTTGTAGGCTTTGGAACCCAGTAACAAGGAAGGTTGTGTACATCCGAGATGTGGTGTTCAGAGAGGTGAAAGATGTGATTAAACATGAAGTCCAACCAAAGGAACCTGAGAAGATAGAGTTTGAGCTAAAGGAGGAAGAATCCAACTCTATAGGAGAGGAGGAATCAGAAAATGAAGAGCCACGAACTCTGAGTGTGAGAAAATCAGTTCGAGAAAGAAGGCAGCCAGAAAGGTATAGTCCATCTACTTTCTGTTCAAATTTTGCTTTATCTATTATTGATAATGATCCTAGAACTATGAAGGAAGCAGTAGATTCAGAGGATGGAAAACTCTAGAAAGAGGCCATGGTTGATGAAATGGCATCTTTGCACAAAAATGAGGCTTGGGATCCAGGGGAAAATATCTGTGTATATGTGTTTTATGTGTTATGCTCTCGCATTGTTTATTTTTTGT
The DNA here is from genome assembly GCA_000404065.3 of Pinus taeda. Classification (NCBI taxonomy): domain Eukaryota; kingdom Viridiplantae; phylum Streptophyta; class Pinopsida; order Pinales; family Pinaceae; genus Pinus; species Pinus taeda. The sequence continues at coordinate 41,293 of APFE030685953.1, forward strand.
GCTTTAGAATTCGTATGCAGGTAATTTATGTATGGGGTTAAAACCTACATTCAAAATCCCTTCAATTTTTTAATACAAGTTCTACTTAATAGAATTTTCTTCGTTTTAACTAAATAGTCAATCTTTTATAACATAGAGGCATCATGTGTTGTGACTAAGTCTAGATTATATTTTTCTTATAGAGGCATCATGTATTGTGACTAAGTCTAGATTATATTTTCCTTGTATTGGCAAGACTTGTGAGGGAACATCCCAAATATAATTTGAGGATAGTATGGCCTCCAATTATGCATGCCTTCCTTCTTGGAACCACTCTTTCCCATGTTCTTGTAATTCATCTTCAAATTTAACAATGCAAACTATCAAACAAGGATTGTACCAAGTAATCATTTCTTTGAGGTAGCAAGAATCCTCCAATTTTGAAAAGTGTTGATTGTATCAACTCTAAATATTTTCTTAAAATCTTAGTGATTTCCTTGTTGATTTTGTAAAGTGTTGATATAACATCAACTCCTTGTTTTAGAGGGTCTATTTTTAACACTTTAAATTTTCTAATGTATTAGTGTGGATAATTATTTTTTAAATCTAACAATTTTTTAAGTAGTCTTCTTCTTCTTCCTTGAGATCTAACCCCAATCCATGAGTGAGTGTCGTGAAGAGTCTATGCCATCATGTGCAATGTACTTAATATCTACAGAGAAATTTTTATCCATCACATAATAAATTTTGCAAACCCAAAGATAATCGGATAAAATATGTGCATCTTTTATAGATATTATGATAAGCCTCAACTATGCATAGTACAACAAATAGTTTAAAAAATTGTGTTGACCCCAAAAATTGACAATTATTGATAATTGATTCTTCCATATCCATTTGGAAATGAGCTGGTTTGTTAGAAATATATTACATTTTATTTAGCTACATTGAAATTGCTAGTGTCAACTTTTGTAATCAAACTAGGAACACTTGTCTGATTTTTGGAATCAACCATGCAAGGCCATTAACCCAACCTAGACCCGAATCAGTAAGCATTAAAAAAAATTACAATCCTTTTTGTGTATGTAAATGCTTTCGAAAAACTTGTTTCAAGTCTACTAGTGCGTCAGAAATTCCAAAATTTTGCTATTGCCCTTCCCTTGTCCCTGTAGGTTGTTCAAATTCAAAAAAAATTGTAGCTCAATCAAATTCAGAAACAAATGTTAAATTGGATTTTTTTCCCCATGTTATTTATTGAAGAACAAGTGTCGATAATGCTTACAGCTCAATAGATCTGTTTTAGGAGACAGACGATGACCAAAACTAAATCTCTTTGTATTGAAAAGAAGAGAATTTTGCTAACACAACCAAATCATTCAACAATTGTGCTTTGGATGGTCTAGCCTCAATTCATGAGCGAGTTTCGTGAAGAGCATATGCCATCACTTGCAATGTACTTAATATCTACGGGGGAATTTTTGTCCATCACATAATAAATATAATTTGATAATGTATGTGCATCGATTATAGATATTATGATAAGCCTAAATTATGGTCCCTTTGACAAGTTTCTATTAAGCAATGCTAAAAATAAGTTTGTGCTTAAGCTATGCTCATGAGCTTTAACTGCAATAATACAACTAATGTAGCCCAACTCTGAGCTTGATGAACATAGTATAGGAAGTACAAGGTTAGTCATAAAGATAATTTTAGCTATCAAGACACTACACCAACATAGTACTTTTTTAGAACATGTCTCTCCAATTAATACTATTATCTAAAATAGGGAGCTTATAGCTCACTTCACTTTAGCTATTCTAAATCACCTTAGAGAATGAAACAACTTATTTTCAAAGTATGGGTGATGCATAAATGAGGGTGCTTTGACAAGAATCTCTAAATCCCAAACAAGATTCTCCATATATTGTTCAATCCCAACTTCCTCTCTTCTTATTCTAGCTTGCAACTTGACACTCCTCCTCCTTGCACAAATTTAAACTATGAGGAACAAGGTAGTTGTTGCATATAGGAACATCAAGATCTGATAAAAAAAAGTGTGATACTCTGTTGTAATTGTCTCTATAAATTTGATGGCAAGTGTGCCCTGAATGTTGACAATTTCATGGTTAATGTAATATAAGCTAAATGCAAATTTACAGTCTTCTATACAAGATCAAGAAAGCTATGCCCAATAGCCAACACCACATAGCACGACATGTTCACCAATTCCACAGTCGCTACCAAATCTCTCTCAGTGTTGGAGTTTTTTTCTCAATAGATCTATTTTTAATGCTCTAGAAGTGATGAAATCCACCACTATTACACATAGGAGCATTTAGATATGATAAGAGAAGTGTCAAACTCTATTATAATTTTCTCTACAGTTATGATCTTTATATCAGAGGGTCGTCTAAACAGTAATTAAATTATTTAGTATAAATTTTCAGGTTCCGGTAATAAAACATTGTTTGATTGGATCATTTAAATAAGATAAGAGGCTTCTAAAATCTCAGGAGAGTAGTTATCAATTCTTAAAATTGCAAAATTTACACAATATGTTGATTTTGCTCAATGTACTTTGTTTTCACATACTTGTTACGGTTATCAGAGAGAAGGAAAATGAAGGTCAAAGAAAAATCAAATTTATACATCTTCAAAACATAATACTACAGACAAGACAATTACATTTTCTATATGAATCAGTCAGTGATTTTCTGGGAAAGATTATCAAGGCTCGTGGCTGCGATCTTATGTTGACATGGGTCCATTTGTATTCTTTCGTAGCCAGGGTTTTGCTATTATATACTTCATCCGCAGTGTACTTGATTGGGCGGCCATGCCTTTTAGACACAACCGTATTTTAGCCATGATTCTCCCATATGATATCATTCTGCCATGCCATAAAGTTAATATGATATCATTCTGCCATGCCATACATAACTTTAGAAATTAGAAAATGATAAAATAGAAATGCACATCAATTTAAACCAACAAATTCAGATAGTTCAACACAATTTTTCCTTTTGATAGCCCACCCCTATTTATCAACTGATAGGTTGCTGCCTCTGCATGCTTAAAGGATAGGCCTTTGCAATTCCAACAAGCTTATAGCTTAACTAGTGGGTTAACATAATAATGTTGCCCATTCTCCATTACTCGTCAAAAACCGCGATCAGTACTAATGCCTTAACCAATTCAGGCCAATCTAAATCATGAGCTGAGCGTGCTCCTCATATGAAGCTTTTGTCTAACTCGATAGAGTAGGCTTTATGGGAAGGTCTACCAGTCTGAGTCCACTACTTATAAGCAGGGGACAACTTCTAGTTAAGTTATTATACCCCATTATAAAAAACAAGTTTATTATATCTCACGATAAAAAATATGGCCATTCTAGTGATAATATTATTATTCACTATTACAGTGGTGGAGTATAAAATTAAATCCCATAATGCCATAGATGGGTTATTCCAATATACAGGGTAAACAACATATTACTTAGTAAACTCAATATATATAATGAGTGTATTTTTAAGTTTATTGCAATTTTGGAAATATTTTGTAATTTTACAAAGTTAAACAATTAACTTTATTTATGTTTAAAATATTATTGAAATCTATAATCTACATAAATTTATAAATCTAAATCTAAAACCTATTAATATTATAATAGATCCTAAATCTAAAAACTATTAATGTGGTAATAGATCCTATAAACCCCATGGAACAAGGTTGTACAACATTAATACATCATATAAACCCCAATTGACCACGGCTGTACCCGATGCACATTCGAGTGCCTGCGTGGAAAACATGATATTTGTAAACAGATTGGTTCACAAAAACACCCTCATCATTAAGTCATATGATGAGCTTGAACTCCACGCAGTCTCTGCCCCAGTGCCTTACCACTCCAGGCATAGTAGCACTATGAATCTATTGCATCTTTATCTTAAGACTATGGATTCATTGCAAGGTTCAACGAATAGATAAGGAACATGGTAAACCTTACATCGACGAAACGTGGTAGTGGAATAAAAAATTGCTATTCCGCTCACAGTAGATATTTATAAATTACGTAGGGAACTCACGTTTGTCGTACAAATATACTAGCAAACGCTGTCACGAATAAATGCTGTAATGTATCATATAGACCTTATTTCTCAGCCCATTCTTCATAAAGAGAGTCAATCGACGTACCTTGTATTTCAGTTGTGCACTTTCATTAACAAGTTTGAGTCTGTAACGATATAAAATGGATGCCGCTACGTGCTCCATCTGCAAATATGCAAAATCTCTCCCCATACACATTCGAGGGCCTCCATGGAAAACAGGATATTTGTAAACACATTGGTTCACAAATACACCCTCATCATTAAGCCATCTCTTTGGCTTGAACTCCATGCAGTCTCTGCCCCAGATGCTTTCCATTCGTCCCATGGCATAAGCAACGTAAAAAATAGCAGTCCCCTTTTTCATAGGGGTCCCATCTGGCAATACCTCGTCCTCTATCGCCTCCCTTCCGTCCAATGGCACAGGAGGGTAGAGTCTCGTTGCCTCGGATAGACATGCATGCAGGTAATGCATTTCTTTCAGCTCCTCCCTGCTGAAACAAAGTGGATCACCGGGTTTGACATTAACTGATCTCTTCTTAAAATGCTTTGGATCTCGTTCAAAATATTTTCTTCCACATGCGGATGTTGAAGAAGCAGCCAAAAGAACCAGGAAAGTGCCAGGGATGTTGTGTCGCTGCCGGGAAGAATGAAGCTCAGACAAATGTCTCTTAAGAACGTGTCGGAATACGGGATTCCATTTTGATCTGCACGGCTACAAGACATCCCTATTTTTCCCATACCCAATTCCTCCCTCCTGGATGAAACAATATCCATCACAAAATGGTCGATGGTCTTCAAAGCAGACTTAAGTTTCGCATCGATCCCCAAACCCAAACACGTCATGATCTTTCTCAAATATATAGGCGTTCTAAATCGACTACAGGATGCTTCAATAGCTTCGTCGAATGCTTTGAAAAAGGGAATGGCCGGCAGAGATGGAGATAAACACCCTACTTCCACCACAAAAGCAATTTTGCAGATGTTGTCAAACGTGAAACGAAAGAGCATGTCTTGACGATCGATCGCGCTTCCTTTGGTATATATGGTGTTGTCCAAAATAGGGATGAGATTTTGGCGCAAGGAGTCTTGTACGGACTTTAACCCATAAGTGGGACTAGATAAAGAGTTAATTTCTACCACACACGCCTTTCTTTGATGAATCCATACTTCTCCGTCGACGTTAAACATTCCGTCGCCGAATACATCTGTAAACGCGCGCCTGAAAGCGGGACCCTTTGGAAAACTTGAAAACTTAGTTGTGAGAATGTACTCCACATTTGCTGGATTGCTGGTAAGGACAGTGGTTTGCGGAAGGCCTTCGGCAATAAAAGTTCCACCGCATCCGATCAGGATTTGTGAAATCCAATCGTATAGATGGTTGAAATGTATAAACAATGAGGGTAGAATCCCTAGGAAAGGCCATTCTGGAGGGATTCCGTTCTTTGCTTTACTGTCGAGAAATAGAAGATAGTATGTGAAGGCCAGGAAACCGACGATCAAAACAACGGAGATATCCATAAGAAGCATGGAGCATGCAAGCAGTTGTAGGCATACTTAACATCAGGCGTGTCCCCTAACGTCATTGGTTTGGTTTAATCATGAAATTATTGCATTTTATTTTTGCACCAATCAACATACCATGGATTCATTGCCTGGTTCAACGAATAAATAAGAGAACATGGACACTGGCGTGTCCCCTAACGTCACTGGTTTGGTTTAATCAAGAAATTATTGCATTTTATTTTTGCACCAATCAACGTACCATGGATTCATTGCCTGGTTCAAGGAATAAAGAAGAGAACATGGACACTGCATTGACGGTACACTACATTAAGTGCACAATTTTTTTGAAGAAATTTCTACCATAACTCAAGTAGTTTTATATACCGTGAGCCATTTTTTTAGAGGAAAAAAACACTACTTTTAGATCCATATAAAAAATAGTATTACTGGATCGATTTTCTATCTTTCCTTTTCTCGATGACATATTCTGAATTCTCTAATCAAACTAGTCAGCTTTCGTTATGACAAAACATATTTGATTTGTGATTGTTTTCCTTTGATGCACAGTATTACTATACTGGAGAATATAAACTACTACAAAAGTGCATAGGAAAGAAATGTACTCTAGAACCATATCTGTTATGATAGGGCAAATAATTAATTACAAAGCTTTATTTTATTTTAATATATATATATAATACTTATTTTATTATTTTGAAACTGTTTATCAAGAATTTAAAAATGAATTAATTTAAAATGTTTTAAATTGTTTACTTAACTTTATAAAAAATTTGTTTAAATATATAATTCTAATTCTAATATAAAATTGTGATTATAGTAATTTAGTTTTATTCCTCTATATTATTTTTTATTATTTCTTTATTGTATCTGAATTTAGAAAAAATAATAAATCAATTATACATTTTTTTTATTTAAAAAGGAAAAATCCAAAAACCTAATTTAAAAGAAATAAACATTCACCAAAATTTAACGTTTATCTTAGTTTTTTATTTATTCTATTCAAAATTAATACAAACATTTATCTAATTTATTAAAATTTATTAACACATACAACATAATTTACCTCACAATTGAAAACAACTCCCTCAAAACATAATTGATGAAACATAAACCTCATAAACCTTTTACTTTTAGTCTTGTATCCAAAAAAAACCCTTTACCAATTACATACCTCTGACATAATGTACAAAATTAAACCATACTCCAAGTTCTTTACATGGCGAGAAGGTTCTTCTTAAACTTGAAATCACCTTTGAATTGATAAAAAAATAGTTTAGATAGAACTTGTTGCTTGGCTTGTCATATAAATATACAGACTAAACGGAATTTTATTGCATAATTAGATTAAAACAGTAAATTATCACTTATTATATAAATAATGTGAATTATTACATGAATGATGCAGAGATAAATTTATTAACTAAGGAAAAAAAAAATTATTGTCAATTTAATAAAGATGAGTGTAATTCAAATTTCATATATAACATATTATTTGGAATTTTAAATAAAATAATAGTTAAATAAAATGTTTTTATGTATAATAATTATTTGTTAAAATACTTTTTAATTGAGTTGTATTTAAATTGTAACCTATGTCGAAGGGAATCGAGCCCAGGGAAAAAATGGTGTTTAAGTTTGGACCCTCAACTTCATGTTGAATGGAGCCAAACGGCACCAATACTATTAGCTACTAGGTTACTTATTTTAATTTTTTAATTAAAAATTACAATTCAATGAAAAAAAAAAGTTTAAGTTATTTTTTTATTCAACCTAAAATCTCAAATGCAATTTCATTGAAATTTGTTATGAAATTGATCGGAATTGCAACTTCTGATGCAGCGATCAAATACAATTACTCAATAATCTCGAATTATGCAATATATGTATCTTACACAACCTTTATATTTTTATATGTATCTCGAATTGCGCAATATATGTAAATTTGTTACACAAAATGGTTGATTCTGCGGGCCAATAAACTACAATGGAGTTTCACGGACTGGTTAGTTTCTGCGTTCAAGAAATTTAGCTGGACATAACTGACTTGAGGTTAAACTTGACAATTCTGGATTTAAAAAAATAACAAACCACCACAAAAATAAAGTAAAATAAATGGTTATTTTTTAAAAAATAGTTTATTTAAAATAAAAAATGATTATTTTTTTGTATTTGTGATGGAACTATAAATCATGTTCAATATATCACTCCAATCAAGACAGAAAATTGAGCAGTGACTTTACATTAAGGAGTGCCTTCACATATATACATAATGATTATTTAATACCTTCCTCTTATATAAAAAATAATTAATAGCAGAAGTTATTTGTTCCACAAATAACTTGTCATTTGATGTATAATTAGCATGAACATGATTATTATTATTGTCATTTGAAAATTGACCATTGATTAAAAATACTTACTTTCGTTAATTCAATAAATCATATAAAAAATTTCTACTTTCTTTATATATATATTTTAGATCTTTATTATTCTAAAATCTAAATTATGAGATTCAAATTTTTGTTTATAAAGGCTATAGTTTGATTGAGCCATAACTCTCAATTGAGCCTCTAATAATGTAAATGGCTCAATCGATGGTTTATCAAACCCTTGTTCGACCTATTTGAATTTGAAATTTAAATGCTCTATGGAGCACTTAAAAGCCTTTGAAGTCTTAAATCCACAATTTAAATTCCCTACAACACCATTTTATGCCCTAGCAAACTTAGGCAAAAAATTGTACTAAGTTGGCAGAGTTGGTCATGTTGGATTCATGAAAGAATCTTCTATCTAATGGCATATGAGTTTCACATTTTAGAATTCATATGATATTTTTCATCTAATTTCTTTTAAACATAATGATTGAAATTTTTTTGAACAATTTTTAAAAAGTTGAATAAAATATTATCATAAAACATAAATAATAATTTTTTTCAAAAAACACTACTATTTTACTAGTCCTCTTCAAAAAGGTACCCTTGGTTTTTCAATTTATTTAAATAGTTGAAAAAACCCTTAAGCTAACAAGTGTTTGCAAAATGCAATTCAAATATTACTTTTTCAACTTCAAAATTTATATATATTAAAAATTACATATTATAGACTAAGTTATGCTACGTGAACACACATACATTTTAAGATGTGTGAAAATTTACAAAGACAAGAATTTCATTTAATGGAAAATTGATATAATATAGGACACTATTTTTTTTTGCAAAATGTATCATTAGGACAACACCATAATTCTCCACAATTTGCCTTTTCACTCCAAATCAAAATTCACAATGCTTATATGAATTTTGAGAGCTTCAATTCTATAAAAGAAGAAACTTGAAATTTCATCACCACAATTGACCCAAAAGCATAATCCATCTTAATACATTCACCCAATTATAAATAATGACTACACAAATCGATAAAAAAAACAAAAATAAATAAAATCTATACATCGTCCAAAAAGTAGAAAGTTGAAACTGTGAATTCCACAATCCTTGCAATCTTGAGGTTCGGTAAAATCAGCCCAGCAAACAACACCTTTAGCCTTGCATTCTTTGGCTACTTCGATTCGACCGTGTCGTTACCACCACCAAATTTGCACCTCTCTTCGTTTTCTCCCGCACCATGGGCTGTGAAAATACACCCACTTCAATATCAATTACTTTGTTTGTTCATTATATTTCCACAAAAGAATGTTTCAAAAATTAATGTATTGTAATGTTTTTGGTTACACTCGAAAAATAACTTCAAAGATCAATGTAGTTACAAAGATCGTTTAAAAAACACCTCCACCATGTTTTCACAACGGAGCACATACCCATTGTGGTTGTATTGGCTTTTTTTTTTCTTTGCCTTTGGTTGTGTTCCCTCGTAAAGTAATTTAATGGTGGTGTTATAAGGAATGGAATAGTTAAAAGACAGAAGTAGCATGATTTCCTTGTGTTGCTATGTATCATGCATTCTCAGAGGTATTGTAGGGTAATATAAGAAACTCTATTTATAGGTAATTTATTGGTTAGTTTTTAAGATAGAATATAATATTATGTAGTTGTTAGTGGTTCATTTAGCTTATTGGTCAGTCTTCAAGATAGAAAATAATGTAATGTAGTTGTTATTGGCTCATTTCCCAAAAAGGGCTTTATGAAATCTGAATTTTATTTAAGGGAAGGTTTTGGTAAAATCTTAGTTATAAAAGGAAAATAAATGATTTCATTTCATTCATGGCTTGATTCTGATCCCCACATTTTGAAATGTTTTCAAAATTTATAAGTATAATGGTCACTCATGAATCTGAACAAAGATCATAGACAATTGCAATGCTTAATTTCGGGAAAAAGAAATGTGTGGGAAAGTGGTCATAACCACGAGGAAGTAATTAAAGAAAGAATTTGAGGCAATGACATTAAAATTTTGAAAAACGAAAGATTTTAGAGACCATCCTCCAACTTAATGGCGAAACTAATTATTTGAAAAGGTTGGGCGTTTTCTAAGGACGCCCAAATGCAGTTTAGCTTTCAAGTCTTGTGTTCCTCTCGTGTCTCATTTCGATTTGGCACTTTACATTCAAAAAGTTGCATATAGGATATTTTATTTTTTTAACAAATATTCTTTATAATGTTTCTTTTTTCAGAAGAAAAAGACTCTCTATAATTACTTCATTGCAATTTATTCCTGCTTTTAGTTTTTTTCTTATAGCGTTGAACATCATCAACTTTTTCAAAAATTAAATATTTGTCTCTGTATGATTTTATAGACTAGAGAGAGGTAGATGCCAAAAATATTAGGAACTTCACAATATATTAGGAACTTCACAATATTTCAGTTAGGCTTTATAGAATTATATTAGTTTGCAATATTTTATTTTACTGGTTTATTTTTTGTTAATATGAATTTAAAATTTTATGGTAGATATTTTGTATTTCTGAATAAGATATTAAGTTTAAATAATTTTAGTAATTTTTTTATTTGTTTTTAGATTATTGAAAGAACACCATAATAATATTAATGAAGGAAAAATAAATTTATTAATAAAATAATTTAATAATATTTTTATAATAATTAATTTTTTAATTACTTTATTTTTTATGGTAATCAATATAAAAATACTATATAGTTTATTAATATATAAAAGATATTTGAATGTTACTTTATATTAACATAAATACTTTCTCCATTAACTATCATCAACTCCTAATTTATTTTATTTTAAATTGGTTTTATATTTATTATTAGATTTTCAACCATTAAGTAATAAATTAGTTAATAGTTTTACATTTTATTATTACAAGTAATTATTGTGTTATAATTTATTTTAGTGGTTTATATTTTATTATAAATTTTCAACCAATTAAGTTAATAAATTAGTTTAATAGGTTTTACATTATTATTATTACAAACAATTAATTGTGTATATATGTGTAAGAGAGAGAATTGGTAAATGTTATTTATTTAGAAAAAGGGTGCTTGGCATATAAAAGGATTACATTGCAAAGGCTTATAAACCAAAATAAGTAACTATGTTGGTCTAACTTATACATTAAGACATGAAGAGCGAGAAAACATGAGTTATTAATTTTGAGAAAGACACAATTACCAAAAACTAACATCAATGATTATAATTTATCTTTATTTTCAAATCAAATAAACTAAAACTACATACAAATTCATTTATAAAAAAAATAAAAAATGACATACTACCAAATAACTTCAATTTAAAAAACTATATGAATTTAGTTTTATGATTACACATTTATTTTTCTTTTCTTTGAAAAAGAAAAACCTATTTTTTTTAATATTTCATAGTGAATAAAAAACATACCATCTCTTTATCTATTCATAATCAATATACAAATTATTGACCGTAGACACGAATACGTAGTTGAAAGAAAACACGCAGTCGACGATACTAAATTACTATCGTCCAAGTACAATGGCAAACGCTGTGATATATCATGTAGACCTTATTTGTCAGTTCCCCTTGGTTGGAGGATAACCCTCAGCCCATTTTTCATAAAGAGAGTCAATCCCTGTACCTTATAATTCAGCTGTTCACCTTCGTTAACCAGTTGCAGTTTGTAACGATATAAGATCGATGCCGCCACGTGCTTCATCTGCAAATATGCATAATCTCTCCCCATACACATTCGAGGGCCTCCATGGAAAACAGGATATTTGTAAACAGATTGGTTCACGAAAACACCCTCATCATTAAGCCATCTCTTTGGCTTGAATTCCATGCAGTCTCTGCCCCAGATGCTCTCCATTCTTCCCATGGCGTAAGTAACGTAAACAATAGCAGTCCCTTTCTTCATAGGTGTCCCATCAGGCAACACGTCGTCCTCTATCGCCTCCTTTCTACCCAATGGCACAGGAGGGTAAAGTCTCATTGTCTCGGACAAACATGCATGCAGATAATGCATTTCTTTCAGCTCCTCCCTGCTCAAACAAAGTGGATCACCGGGTTTGACATGACCTGATCTCTTCTTTAAAATGCGGTGGATCTCCTTCAAAATATTTTCTTCCACATGGGGATGTTGAAGAAGCAGCCAAAAGAACCAGGAAAGTGCCACAGATGTTGTGTCGCTGCCGGCAAGAATGAAGCTCAGACAAATGCCTCGTAAGAAAGTGTCGGAATATGGGATTCCATTTTGGTCCAAAGATTTCATAAAAATAGATAATATATCTGCATGGCTACGAGACATTCCAAGTTTTCCCATACCCAATTCCTCCCTTCTCGCTGAAACGATCTCCATGACAAACTGATCGATGATCTTCAGAGCAGACTGAAGTTTCGCATCGATCCCCAAACCGAAAAATCCCATGATCTTTCTCAAATATACAGGCATTAAAAATCTACTATATGATGCTTCAATAGCATCATCGAATGCTTTCACGAAAGGAATGGCTGGCAGAGATGGAGCTAAACACCCCACATCCACCCCAAACGCAAGTTTGCAGATGTTGTCAAACGTGAAACGAAAGAGCATGTCTTGAAGATCGGTGGCGCTTCCCTTGGATATGGTGTTGTCCAGGACAGGAATGAGATTTTGGCGCAGCGAGTCTTGTACGGAGTTCAAGACATAAGTGAGACTAGATACAGAGTTAAATTCTACCACAGACGCCTTTCTTTGTTGAATCCATAGTTCTCCATCGACGTTAAACAATCCATCACCGAAAACATCTCTAAACGCGCTCCTGAAAGCAGGACCCTTTGGAAAACTTGAAAACCTAGTTGTGAGAATGTACTCCACATTTGCTGGATTGCTGGTAAGGACAGTGGTTTGCGGAAGGCCTTTGGCAATAAAAGTTCCCCCGCATCCGATCAGCAGTTCTGAAATGGAATCGTATAGATGGTTTAAATGTATAAACAATGAGGGGAGAATCCCTAGGAAAGGCCATTCTGGAGGGATTCCGTTCTTTGCCCTTCTGTTGAGAAACAGAACATAGTACGTGAACGCCAGAATGATGACGATCAAGATAACGGAGATACCCATTGAGGCCTTCTGAAGAAGCAGGGAACATGCAAACAGCCGGTGAATTCCAGGCATACTTAAGAGCACGCTGCCTCTGACAACATTCGATTAGTGGTACCATGCATTTATTGCAAATTTATATTCGCACCAATTAGAGGACTATGGATTCATTGCCAGGAGCATATGCAAATTTATATTTGCACCAATCACAGGACTATGGATTCATTGCCAGGAACATGGTAAACGTTACATCGACGAAACGTGGAGAACAGCCTTTCATTCCATCGACTGCCTGTGACAAGCTAATTGGTCGTTGATATATGTCTTTTTATAATTAAACTAATCCGTTTCATATTTAAAGAGTTGCTTATGTGGGAAATTATCCGTATTCAGGTACTTCATTTACTTCTCTATTCTCCATACGAGGAAATGTTTGTTTCCAAAAATAAGTTAGTATACATTTATTTTAATTTTAAATGATTTATTATATATTTAAAATTTTTAAAATGTAAACTTATTTTTTAATTTACTTTTAAATCATTTTTTTTAGACATAGAGGTAATGTTAAGTGATGTGGTGAATATAGAATGGTAATGAGTTGACTCAGTTTTACACATAAACTCAGGATAGTTGTCTTATTATTATTTTAATCATTAAATTATGATAAATTTTAATTATTTAAGCGATAATTAATAAAATATTTAATTTATATAAATTTATTTTTCAATATAAAATTAAAATAAATTATATATATATGTATATATTTAAAATATTAAAAAGTCCCAATAAATATTATATAAATGGAGATGTTGTAATTGAAAGTTAAAAAAAAATTGTAGTAATTATATTAAATGGTGTTTTTATCATTGTTCATAAGAACAGATGTATATTTTTTTCAATGATTAAGATAATTGATCTATGATATTAAAAAAAATTGTTTTAATATATATATATATATACTATATTATAATAGAAGTTAATAGAAAAAAAAAACTTTAAATAAAGTATTTTATAAATATTGATTATTGAAATATTTTTTTTGTTGTTAAATCCTTTAAATGCTCTTGCCAACTTTATTACACATTCTATTTCATAAAAAAGGTATGCAGTATAAATATTTTTTATATTTTATTTTTTAATTATTTCTTTCAATATATAAAAAGGTAGATATTTGAAATAAGTTTTATTATATTATGGACATTGGACATAAAACCTATACATTAATAAAATATTTTTATTTTTTAACTTTTAATTCTTTCTTTCTTATATATATAGAGAAGGGTAGATATTGAAATTTTTTTATTATATATATAACATTGACATTTTTTTAACTATAAGTGTTAACTTTATGTTGAGCAAAAGATATTGGACATGAAATTAATTACACATCTCTCTCATATTGAGTTGTACCATTAAACACAACAATACAAATATTTTAATTATATATTCTTAAAAAAGTTGCACTTTTTAATCTATTAGATAATAAAAATCATTTTCTCTAAATACTAGAAGTAAAATATAAAGTAAAACAATTATCTACATATAAATATTGAAATCATGATATAAACATTTAAACATCTTCTATAAAGTAAGTATACGTACATATTACTCTTATAATAATATAGATAAAACTCACATTTAAAAGATAAAAACTTTAATATTTTTCTTCTCTCTCTTTTCTTTAACTTATTGTCACTATTTTGAAGAATTCACAATAACTAATTATGAGTTAGAAGGTCAAAAATAAAGTTTCTTAAAAAATACTAGTTCCTTATCTATATTGGAAATGTTAATTTGATGATGTTTTTTTCTTTCCACATAAAGACTTCAACAACGAAAATCCCACATCTATTTCTTCTAATCTATCTCTCTAAACATAATCTAATTGGTACATTTGGTTTTTGCAATGCCCTACTTTAATCAATATGAATACTTGGTTGTTCCTTTTCCTCAGTCTAATCAATGTCAATAAGTGAAATCAATTCCTTGGGAAAATCCAAACTCTTTGATTTTTATTTTGTCTATTGGTAATTTGGTTTCTGCAATGCCTTACTTTAATCAATATGAATACTTGGTTGCTAATTTTCCTCACTCTAATCAATGTCAATAAATGAACTCAATTCCTTTGGAAAATCCAAACTCTTTTATTTTTATTTTGTCTATTTTTTCATAGGATGAAGAGTTTAAGCACTAGGATAAGTATCCCATAAAATACCTAGAAGATGATAAATCTCACACTTAGATGTTGTTTCTTCCTGATCCAAGACCTATGTGTATTTAAAAAATATGTATTTGCAAATGTTTTTCTCTAGACCTTCTACAACTTTATCAAGATTTGATTTTATGTAAGTGCCCAATGTATCCTCAATATTCTCAAAAACCAATAAATACCAGTTATGTAAGGGAAAATTAAGAAGACAAACCTAAACTAGAGTTAATGAATATAATGTTAGTATCAAATTTTGAAAAACAAAGAGCCTTGAAAAATCCCATGCTCCCCAAAACCAAAGACCCTCCTCAAATACTTGATGATAATTAGCATAATCATAGAATTGAAAAATAAGAGTTTCTTTTGAAACACAATGAGAGCTCACTATTCTTTTTCCAAGTCATGTGAATATATTGGAATAATGTGGAAGTAAGAGGCTAATACCAATTGCATTTTAAGAGAATATATCACTAGCATTTGCACGAGATGTTGCAAAGGAAACGCTGTAAGGCATAAATTCGAGAAGCATTGTGACATATAAAGAATCATTGAATATGCAAATTATTAGGTGAAGGGTAAAGAACTAGTATCCAATGCCCATTGCATTAAATAAGTCTTGTTTTTGAAAACTTTTTGGCTATGACATCTCGTCAAAAAAACTTCCCATTTTTAGCAGGCTATGGAATGACTTCAACTAGAAGGAGACAATGCTGAATACTAAGAGCAAAATGTTGTCCTCGTTAGTAAGATGAATAAGGGAAACAAGAAAAGAGGAACTAAGAAGGGTTAAAAAGGGTTATCTACAGTCCTCCATTGTGGGATTTTTCTGTAATCTTTTTGCTTCCCAATGTGTATGGTAAGTCTTCAAAAATCCATCGCTACTTCCAATGACTTTAATTTGCATTGCTTCCCAATGTGTATGGTAAGTCTTCAAAAATCCATCGCTACTTCCAATGACTTTAATTTGCATATTATTAAAAGGAGTTCGTGTTGTTATTTAAGCTAACATCCTTTGCTTCCCAATGTGTATGGTAAGTCTTCAAAAATCCATCTCTGCTTCCAATGACTTCAATTTGCATATTATTAAAAGGAGTTCCTACTGTTGTTTAAGCTAACATCCTCTTTTTGGTTGGATTTATTTATGTGAGCAGGTGGTATTCATTCTTTTGGCTCTCTTTAGTTCCCTTAGTTGTAAGTGCACAAAAATCTTGGACTTATATGACACTGAATTATTGATAATGGGAGATAATAATCATGACAATTTTTTTATTGAATTCTTTGAGTTTTATGTCATTCTGTCTCCAAAATATACATATAATTTTGCTGGTTGGAACAAAGCTACAAGTTATAATAACAGAGTTGGCCTTAGAAATTCAAGGGAAGCATGTTGTAGTTAAAGGAACCCCAACTATGTAGCCAAACTATTTTGGTTCAGTCGCCCTCAACTTATCCTTTTCTTAATCCATTTCACTCTTTTTCCAAGTATCAAAATGATTTGCATTCTAAATTTCAATCAACAAATTGTATTTCTAAATCCTATTCACTTAGTAGTTATGGGAATACCATTTTCTTAATGGTTAACTTATGATCATTCTCTTTCCAGCTTGCTTTCTTCTTGTGGCTATGGGTGAGCACTATGTTCATTCAATGAAGGATAAATTCTTGTTTATAGAATCATAGGATTTACTATGGTAAGGATGGGAAAAGTTGCAGTCTCATGTACCCAACTATCAAAGCACATTTAAAAGAAAAAATAATATTAAAGAATGTTGCGGGAGAATAATGTAATGACCTAAACACTTAAAAGGCCATCATATGATTGTTGAGCATCACATTATGACCTAAACACTCAAAAGGCCATCATATGATTGTTGAGCATCACATTATTCTCTGTTTCATCATACTCGTATTCATGCCATGCATTACACTGCAAAGCAACCAGCAATATTATAGAGCTAACATATTGAAGGGAAAAACGTATGTACCAATTTGAAAGGAAACGAGTTGTGTCAATGAGTAAGAGCAATATTATAGAGCTAACATATTGAAGGGAAAAACGTATGTACCAATTTGAAAGAAATGAGTTGTGTCAATGAGTAAGAGCAATATTATAGAGCTAAAAAATATTGAAGGGCAAAACATATGTACCAATTTGAAGGGAAATCAGTTGTGTCAATGAGTAAGAAGATGTGTGTTATCCAATGTTATGCACACCATTTCCAACATCCAACATGATGGTCTTCTATCTCTTCTCAAATGGCATATTGAATTCCTCTATTCAGTTCTAATAAATTTGTTTCCATTATAATATACAACAACTCTTGAAGTGATACTTGCCCACTCAAACCTCAAATGCTAAAGTACGGAACCGGGGCTTTTCACACCATAGTAAAAGAAAAAAAGGAAATAAAGGGAAATAAAAGGAGTATTCCGTGCAAGAAGGAAGACTATTTACATTAAAAAGAAATATTTTTTTCCCATATATTATGAAGCCAAACAAAATATAAATTAGTATAATTAAATAATTGATTAATGTTGATAATTTTAAATTAAAATTATATTTTCTTACATAAAATAAATTTCATTTGATTTTATTTAAATTTTATTTAATTCTATTTTTTTGTAATGATTCCTTCTCACTCTAATTTTAACCTTTTTCTTAATTTTTTAATCTTACTTTTGAATTATTAACCTTTTTTTTCCTATTTTAATCTTATTTTTAAAATTATCATGGTTTTAATCTATTTTTAAAATTATCATGGTTTAAACCTCAAGAACTATGGAAATATATGTATTTGAAAAAATAAAAACTATTAAAGTTAAATTTAACCTTTTAATATATATATATATATATATATAAAGCACATCTATAGGTGGCCCACCATAACTGTTGTTGGTGTTGGAAAAGAAGATTTTAATTTCCTTAAGCTGAGCAACTATTTCCTTTGATGCAGGGAACCACCTAAAGGGCAACTGCAATTGCATTTAGAGTGATACCAACGATGGCTACTTATATCAAAAAGCTCATTTTCTCGTACAATTTTTAATATAATAACAAATATTTACATAGATCAGAGCATTAATCTAAATTCAATTCTCAAATTACATTGAAAAAGGTATTTAACTAATGATGACACTTCTAAAACCACCAACTCAAAATAAGGTTAATGGAAAATCTTTACAAGTTAAATAAAATAAGATTTAATTTTTTCTTGCAAATAATTGAATTTTTTAATGAGTAGTCATTTCATACCAGATTGTAGAGAAAAAAATGTGATGGTTACTCCTTTTCTTTCTTCTTTTAGATAATTACTTTTTTCTTTCTTCTTTTAAATGGTGATCTTAACTTTTAAGAACACACATTATGGTGGCAAGTTCGAGAATACAATGATTTCAACAAAATTTAAGTGGCTTAATAAAGAATAAGAAATATAAAATCTTAATGGTTGGGCACTTTGGCTTTTGCTTTACTCTCATCAATGGATTTTTGCTTTGCTTTATTTTACAATAGATTTTAAGTGTGTCTGCTTAAATGCTGGGTGTATGTAAGTGCCGCTGTGATATTGAGGTGTATGTAAGTGCCGCTGTGATATTGACATGGAATGCAAATCGCCCGTAAATAGAGAGCAGAGGTAGAGAAGCCATACTACATATACATCTCTAGAGGGATATGTACTGGTTATAAACATTATTATATTATCATATGTAGTAAATAAAAGTGTACATGCAATAGTTTTATTCGTGTTTAAATTTTTGGAAGCTATCATTCATACTATTAAATGTGTTTAAATTTTTGGAAGCTATCATTCATACTATTAAATCTGTCTGCTTAAATCCTGGGTGTATGTAAGTGGGGCTATGATATTGACTTGGAATGAAAATGGCCCAGAAACAGAGAGCAAAGGCAAAGAAGTCATACTACAGATACATCTGGAGGTAAAGAAGTCATACTAGGTAAAGAAGTCATACTACATATACATCTCTGGAGGGATATGTACTGGTTATAAACATTATTATATTATTATATGTAGTAAATAAAAGTGTACATGCAATAGTTTTATTCGTGTTTAATTTTTTGGAAGCTCTCATTCATACTGTTTTAATGTAAGAAACTATAAATAATAATAAAAACAAATCTTAATTTATAGAATATTTTGGTGTTTGAAATTGAGTTACATATACATCTATGGAGGGATATGCACTGGTTATAAACATTATTATATTATTATATGTAGTAAATAAAAGTGTACATGCAATAGTTTTATTGGTGTTTAAATTTTTGGAAGCTCTCATTCATACAGTTTTAGTGTAAGAAACTATAAATAATAATAAAAACAAATCTTAATTTATAGAATATTTTGGTGTTTGAAATTGAGTCACAAAAATTCGAGACATTTTCCATACTGCAGTTAGTAGACTAAAAACTTAGACTTACAAGGCTATCCCAAAATGAAAATTTAAAAATTAAAAACCTAGTACAAATCTTGAAAGCCCAACATCTCCTACTTTGACATGCAGTTCCTCGTCCATGCAAGAAAATTTAAAAATTAAAAACCTGGTACAAATCTTGAAAGCCCAAAATCTGCTACTTTGACATGCAATTCCTCGTCCATGAATATTTAAAGATTTTACATCTCTATGGAAAATAGGTATTCATGGCATTGAAGAAATGTTAAGGCTTGGGCAGTCATGGGTATTCCAATCTGAACCATATATCATTTGGAACATATTCATAAACAAGAAACAGATCTGAACTTTGTGGGGAATTACAACCATAGAGATGAATCAGATTTGTTAATAAATTGTTTGAATCTTTTAGAATTATCCTGATGTTCACGACCATCCCGAAGTTTACCCAGATAAATTGAATCATATCCTCCCTCTCCAACTTGATTCTTCCAGTGGAAATCATTGTCTGTCAAACCTAAATTCTCGCAAAATTCAAGAGTCTTGATTCTTTTACCTAGATAAACCTAATCATATCCTCCATCTCCAACTTGATTCTTCTTATGGAAATCATTGTCTATAAAACCCCTAACAAGAAAACTCTTGCAAAAATCAAGAATCTTGATCCTTCTCGTGGAAATCATTCTGTCAAAAATCAAAAGCTTCTTTCTTCTCACCGTTATTGCCACTAATCAGCCGCTCCAACGGATTCACGGTGAGTTGTTAAAATCAGTTAGTAATTAATAAACCAAACCATACGTGCCAGGTGCAATTAAATCAACGGATCTGGTTAATCCATAAACCAAACAATATCCGTGAGGTGAAATTAAATCAACGCATCTGGGTAATCCATAAACCAAACAATATCTCTCCTGTGCAATTAAATCAATGGATTTCGATAATCCAATCGTCTAACGATCAAATGGGAAAAAATGATCGCAGTGAGGGGAGTTGGTTTTAGAGGGAAATGCTTTAAGCTATAAATATTTTTCATAGAAAAAATGTATATCTATATTAACCACATTGTTATAATCTCCACCATTCACATCTCCTCTCCCTGGCATGCTCCACTATAATGCACTAGAAAGACCGGATGACTTTGAATTAGTGGGAGAGAGAGATCCGTTTTTCAATTTATCCCTAAAAGATGCCTCAATCCCTATAACATAATCAGATTTATGAAATAAGAGTTAGATCTTTGCAAATATGATAATCAATTAATTGAGCGATGATAATCAATTAATTGAGCGATTCTCTATTTGTTTACTCTAGTAAAGAAGACATTGTTGTGAAACATGAATCTCCAAAATATTTTCTAATTTTTGGTTTAAATTTACTAAATATTTTTTTGATTTCATCCACATACATAATGATTTTCAAGAGAATCTTAATCCTAATATGAATAGATCTTCTAATTCTTTATCCTCATAAAGAAGGCATTATTGTGAAAATGAATCACAAAGTATACTCTAGTTTCTTTTTAAATGTATTATATATTTGTTCAATTTTATCCAGATACATATGTTTTATCAAAGAAAAACTTGATAATAATATGAAATTATGATTTAGTATGATTATCTACAACAACAAAAATTGTAGTATAAGAATTTAACCTTCTATATATAATAATATGTAATATATATAATATATTATATATATATCCTTTTGTAATAAAACATACCATAATATAGAGATAGAAAATAGATACTACAACAATGCAATATAATATATCAATAATAAAAAATATATTATTATTTATAAGTATCTTATATTTTCCATGAAGTTTTGAAGTCTAGTTTTATGAAAATTACATTTGATTTTAAATGGCTAAAATATTTACTTACAAAGAATCCCTTCCAGCTTTGATATGTGTGAGATTAACATAGAATCATATAGATAATTATACAAATAAGGGTTATTAGAAAATACAACTTAATATGACTAATTAATACTTTATCATAAAAATAAAAATAAATATATCTAAAATGCAACTTAATTTGAAAAATTATCAATTTTAAATTATCTTTGAGGATTAGTTTAGCGAGAGAGTGTGGTCCTTTCACATGTACCTACCTTGATTGCCCCTTAAAAAAAGTATCAATTGTAAATTAAATATTAATCCCATCATAAGAGAATATATTTAGACTATCTCATATATTAATTATTGATATTGTACAACTAGTAAAAGATAAAATGATACATATATTATATACAATAATGTATATAATGTTCTAAACAAATATTTCACAAGGTTACAATGTTCTATTTTAATGTGTTTTATTTTAATTTTCATTTTTTTTAGCATTTTCTTTTGTTTTTATCCTAATTTTTCAATTGTACAAAATTAATATTTCAATCTCTCCACTAATAAAATGGTGCAAAAATAAAAATTAAAATATATCAAAAAACAATATATATATAGAATTATAATATACTATATTATATATATATATATATATATAATTATATATATATATAATATTCAAAACATAAATAATGCAAAATCAACAATAAAATAATGACTAATAAAGTAATTACAAAAACTAATAAAATAGAATCATAATTTATTTATAACTAGAATGCATTCCTCTCTCATTAAAAATAAAAATATTAACCATTTTTACTAGAACCGGTTACTCTTCTTATACTATTTTATAAAAGATCTTATATTATACCTAAAAAATAAAATATCATTTCATAATATTTTTATATAATTATTTTTCAAACACATAGGTTTATTTAGAACTTCCATAATTAAAAATAACATTAATTTATATCAATGATTTTTAATTACTTAGTTTATAAAATATCTATTGTATAATCCATGATGAATATGTTTATGAACGTTATTTTCTATTGATATTATTAATCATTTTTAATTATCTTAATAAATGTGTTTATTTTAAAATAAATTTATCAATAATTATCATATAGATGGTAGTGATTTAACTTGCATAAAATATTTTAAAATATTCATAACAATATACACAAATCAAAGTTTGAGATTTATCGCCAAAGTTGTTATGTCTATTTTGTCTTTTTAATTAAATTGATTAATTAAAACAATCACATAAATAAATGTTACATGAAGTGAGTTATCGTTTTTTGAACATGTGGTATTGATAAGCTACAATATTAACACATGTTATTGTAACAAAACATAATCACAAATTAAAAATATTTGTGATAAAATTAAAGTAAATCTCTAAGATTATTACTTTTATAATATGTTTTTTTTAAATATATATACAAATTTTTTAAATATATAATAGTGTTCCTATTAATTTTTTTAACCAATAATTTAAATCTGAAATAATTACTCTAATTATATAATTATTTGTAAAAACCTAAACCTAAATTAAATTAAATGAAAATTATTTATGAGGGTGGGATTGTGGGGAGTTAATGTGCAATGCACATTAATCCCGCTACCACACCACCCTCTTTGTACATTAACCCCCAGCCACCCCTACCGCTCATATGGCACATTAACTCCCCTGACCCCCACCCTTAATGTGCAATGCACATTAACTTCCCACACTCCCACCCTCATATGCACATTAACTCCCCCAACCCCCAGCCTTAATGTGCAATGCACATTAACTCCCGCCACCCCCACCCTCATATATATGAGGATGAGAGTAGGGGGTGGAGGGAGTTAATGTGCATATGAGGGTGCGGGTGGGGCGAGTTAATATGCATTGCACATTAACTCCCCACACCCCCACCCTCATATATATGGGGTGGGGGGAGTTAATGTGCATTTCACATTAACTACCCCCACCCGCACCCTCATTGGGGGTGGGGGGAGTTAATGTGAATTGCACATTAACTCCCCACATATGAGAGTGGGGTCTGGGGAGTTAATGTGCAATGCCCCCCACCCCATATAT
>APFE030685957.1:7911-30499 GCA_000404065.3 Pinus taeda
AGAAAAATGGAAAATGGAGGATTTGCGTGGATTACAGGGAGTTGAATAAAGCCACACAGAAGGATCACTTCCCTCTCCCATTCATAGACCAAGTATTGGGCACTTTAGTAGGAAAGAAATTCTTTTCTTTCCTGGACGGCTTCAGCGGATACAACCGAATCCAAATTGCCCCTGAAGACCAAGATAAAACTACCTTTACTTGCCCTTGGGGAACGTTTTCCTATCGAGTTCTACCCTTCGGCCTATGCAATGCCCTTGCTACATTCCAAAGGGTTGTCCTTAGCATCTTTGCAGATTTGATAAATTATGGACTTGAGGTGTACATGGATGACTTTACACCATATGGAGATGATTTTGATCCAGCTTTAGATACCCTGGAAAAAGTCCTACAACGTTGTATCGCTACCAGGCTTTGTCTGAGCCACGAAAAATGTTACATGATGATGACAAAAGGGCTCATTCTAGGGCACTATGTTTTAGCAGCTGGCATCCAGGTAGACCCGGCCAAAATCCAAATTCTTTTGCTTATCCCTACCCCCACTACTCAGACAGAGGTACGCAGTTTTCTTGGATTTTATGGGTATTATAGACGATTTATAGAACATTACTCACGTATTGCTGCACCTCTATATGCTCTAACTGGCAATGTTGATTTCTTGTGGACAGAAAAATGCGACCAGGCTTTCAAGGAATTAAAGAAGCTGGTATCAACAGCCCCAGTCCTTTGAGGACTAAACTGGAATTTACCATTCCAAATCTCATCTGATGCCTCAGATACAACAATCGGTGCAGTCCTGGGGCAAGAAGAGGACAAAAAACCATATGCTATCTACTATATCAGCAAAAATTTATCCTCTGCCGAACTGAATTATACTGTCACTGAAAAGGAATTCCTGGCTGTAATACATGCTGTTAACAAATTTAGACATTATATCACAGGCTATCCCGTTGTGTTATATATAGATCATTCTGCTATCAAATATTTGGCAAATAAACCTGTTACGAATGCTAGAATAACCATATGGTTGATCTTATTTCAGGAGTTCGATATCACAATCAAGGATCGACTTGGCAAGGAGAACCCTGTAGCCGATTTTCTCTCACAAATATTGAAATCAATTGAAACAGCAGTAGTGGAAGATCAATTTCCTGATGAGCACCTGTTTGTTGTTGCTGTTCGACCACCTGGTATGCTGATGTCGCCAATTACCTTATAGTAGGTAAGCTACAAAAACATTTAACCCCTCAGGAACGTAAGCAGATTGTTCAGAAGAGCACTCGATTTTCGTGGATTGGAGGCCATTTGTTCCACACGGGGGCAAATATGCAAATTAGGAGGTGTATTCGAGAAGACGAAATCTTTGACATTTTAAAAGATTTCCATGACGGACCATGCGGGGGACACTTTGCTGAAAAGAGAACAACACACAAAGTATTGCAGATGGGATACTATTGGCCTACAATTTTCAAAGATGCGAAAAAATTTGCACAAGCCTGTGACAGCTGCCAGCGAGCAGGATGACCTGGCCAAGCCGATGAAATGCCTCTAAGACCACAATTGGTCATTGAGCCATTTGAACGATGGGCTCTTGACTTCATCGGGCCCATTAATCCATCATCAAACCAGAGGACATACATTCTGGTAGCGACAAACTATGTTACTAAATGGGTCGAGGCCAAATCATTGCCTAAGGCTACAGAAGATTCTATAATACAATTCTTGTTCCATTTGTTTGTACGTTATGGAATTCCCAGAGAACTAATTACAGATGGTGGACCACAATTTGTTGGAAATAAATTAGCTGCAACACTTAACAATTATCATGTCCAACATAAGATTACTACCCCATACCATCCGCAAGCGAATGGGAAAGTAGAAAGTAGTAATAAGGTAATAGAATCAATTTTAACAAAAACTGTTGCATCGCATAGGCGAGATTGGGCCGCCCGACTACCTGAGGCACTGTGGGCCTATAGAACCACATGGAGAAGTACTACAGGCTATTCGCCTTATCAATTAGTGTTTAGAAAACAACCTATCTTCCCCATAGAATTCGGAATCCCAACGCTACGAACTGCACAGGAAGTCGACCTAGATCTGAGTGAGGCACAAATCAATCGATTACAGCAGATTAATGAATTGGACGAAATCAGGCTCTCTGCATTACAAAATACAACATTGATTCAACAGCAACGAGCTAAATGGCATGATGCACTTATCAAGAACAAAGTCTTTCCCGAAGGAGACTGGGCTCTGTTATACGACTCTCGGTTTCAGGACTTCCAGGGGAAACTCCAGACTCGATGGTTAGGACCATACGAAATCCAGAAGGTACATGACAACGGGACCCTTACTCTGACCACAATTGATGGTTCTGGATATGCATTCAAAGTAAATGGCTATCCAGTTCGTCTCTATCAAAAGCCACTTACTCGGGAATCCTTTTGTCAGCAGCTACGACAAGATACTGATATGGTAATTTTAGGAGAGGAAGCGAAATCTTCCTCACCTATAATTTAAGGAATTCATTTTTTCATAACTTGTACATAACATCTTGTATATATGTTTTCCTGATTTTCTTTTTGCATTCTAAGTGGTTTTGTTGTTCCTTTTCAAAAGGAACAGCACTAGTGTGTTTTTGTTGTTCCTTTTCAAAAGGAACAGCACTTGTGTGATTTTGCTGTTCCTTTTCAAAAGGAACAACACTTGTCTGATTTTGCT
The DNA here is from genome assembly GCA_000404065.3 of Pinus taeda. NCBI lineage: Eukaryota > Viridiplantae > Streptophyta > Pinopsida > Pinales > Pinaceae > Pinus > Pinus taeda. The sequence continues at coordinate 10,634 of APFE030685957.1, forward strand.
GTTCCTTTTCAAAAGGAACAACACTTGTTTGATTTTGTTGTTCCTTTTTAAAAGGAACATCACTGGTGTGTTTTTGTTGTTCCTTTTCAAAAGAAACAACACTTGCATGATTTTGCTGTTCCTTTTCAAAAGGAACAGCACTTGTGTGATTTTGCTGTTCCTTTTCAAAAGGAACAGCACTAGTGTGTTTTTGCTGTTCCTTTTCAAAAGGAACAACACTTGTGTGATTTTGTTGTTCCTTTTCAAAAGGAACAACACTTGTGTGATTTTGCCGTTCCTTTTCAAAAGGAACAACACTTGTGTAATTTTGCTATTCCTTTTCAAAAAAGGAACAACGCTTGTGTGTTTTTGCTATTCCTTTTCAAAAGGAACATCACTTGGGTGATTTTGTTGTTCCTTTTCAAAAAGGAACAACACTTGGGTGATTTTTTTGTTCCTTTTCAAAAAGGAATAGCGCTTGGGTGATTTTGCTGTTCCTTTTCAAAAGGAACAGCGCTTGTGTGATTTTGCTGTTCCTTTTCAAAAGGAACAGCACTTGAATGTGTCTGTTGTTCCTTTTTCAAAAGGAACATCATTTGAGTGTCTTTGTTGTTCCTTTCTCAGAAGGAACAACATTCGTGATTTTACGTTGTTCCTTTCAAAGAAACGACATCCTATGTGTTTATCTGCATGAATTCTTCTCTCAGGAATGCCATCGGCATCTTTTTGCTCTTATTGAGGATATTTGCGCCCATGTTCTCCCCAGTCTTTTAGATACAGCAATGGACTTATGCGATGAACATAAACCATGATATACCGAGGTCTGTAGATCATAGATCGCCATCACTATAAAGCCTACTATTTATAAGAGGACAAGAGGAGGGACCTTAACTTTTCATATTTGTTGTCATTGTCTCATTACCGGCGCCCTGGTTGGTGATCTTTATCATGACGATTTCCCTAAAAATCTCTCTTGATTATTACTTAGGAGTAAGAACAAAGGATTTGTATCTGTCTGTTGGGATGATAAGACTTCTTCCACCATTCCCCTCTCTTAAGGAGTGCGGAACCACCCCTATGTGTAAATAAACAAAAAGAGAGGTGCTCTGCAAAAACAAAAAGAAAATATGAAAATTGTCAAATGCAGGATAGGGGGTCTCATTGAGAGCCAGCCTACCATGATCATAAGGATCGAAGCGAAGTGGCATTCCCATTACGGCCACCACACCAGGGATATGGTCTGAAGGTACATTAACAAACAAACCTTGGAACAGGGGGTCTCATCACGAGCCGACCTGTCCACGTTTCGCGCCTACCTTGTGAATTGCATTATGGCTATCTGGTTACCAAGCCAACATAATGGCCTGCATTTTGAAAAAGAACTCTTCAGAATACACACAAAGGATCATGGTTCTGGAGGGTGAAATAAACAACTCTGCCAAGGTTATGAACATCTATTGGCAGCAGAGCTCTGTTAATGGCATCGAAGTCGTAATGGTTACACCAACACGTATGATATCAATATTTTTTTGTCTTTTATATCCTTTGGATAGATCATATGTCACACCCTGATGTATATATCACATGAATATTCATTACCACCAATCATGGAAACGGAACTGACAATGACCACTGGAGATTTTGTACGCTTGACAGATGTCCCATCCCCCAGCCTCTTATTATATCACGCAGGCTCTTATGTAAAACGCGATCTACCTTTTTGCCTCAATTTCGGCATTTCGTTGTTTTTCTAAAACATGGCATAATTTCATATGTTGTTTCTTAATGACTTGACTTCCGACTGGCTGCTGCTCCTCTCTTCGAAAGATGGGGACAACCTATCAGATCGCGGGGGGGAGGTAACCTCATTACTCCATGGAGTACATGGTTGCACACCATTCGGGCGATATAATGTACGAAGGTATGGCATGGTTTAACGGTATGATAATTCCATTTTACGGAAATTGCTGTCCACGATCCTTTTTTGTTGCATGCTTGTGTTCTTTTCCGAAATTTGGCGACGATCATCCTCTCTGCGTCTCAAACACTGCAAGCAGTTGCTGTTCCATTAAGAATTCTAAGTAGAATCATGGGGGGAAAGACGGTCCAAAGTGAACCTCATGAGTTGACAGTCTTCGCTGCTGCCCACAAAATCCTGGAAAACGCAGGGTGGTTGAATTATTTCAGCTGCCTGCAAGAATCAAATGAAGCAGTGGCGTTGGAATTCCTGCAAAATTTGTAGGAAAATTACTCCATAGTAGGAGGAAAGCGGATAACGGTCACGGAGGATATCATCATAGAAGTCTCGGGACTACCAGCTGCCCGACCCGTATGGACGGTGAAAAAGGAGAGATTACAAAAGGCTATGGAAATTTTCCAGGACGAAGGTGAGAGCTTGACAATCAAAGGGAAAGAAGTTCTGCCAGCAATGCTAGGGGAACCCTGGACCGAGCTAGCAAAGATAGTGCAGAGATATATCAACTGCGAAGGGAGAAAAGACGTGGTAAGACGTCGTCACCTGAAACTTTTAGCTGATTTAAAAAGAAAATGTTCTGTAAATCTCCCTGCACTTTTAAATTCACTATTACATGACACGGCCTGAACCCTGAAAAAGGTACAGCGCATAGACGCAGTTGTTAGCCAACATTGACTGATTCGATTGATAGTGAGCCACAGTCTCACTCACCAACAAAGCACTTGGGAGGAACTGATCACAATAGTCGAGGGGGGATTGGCTGCACCACCCCCAAAACCTAAACATTCCTCCAGTACGCCGGAACGATCAGAGAAACATAAAGAACCAGCAGCAGAAAGACATGCTGCTCCAAAACGGAAACAATCCTCCAATATGCCAGAACGACTAGAGGAACCTAGAGAATTTGCTGGCACACCCGAAAAGCCTAAGAGACCAAGTAAATCAGCCTGGCTAGCCCGGATACGAGGAAGGCTCGAAAGGATTCAGGGAACCACTGCCCAGCCAATTGAAATTGTGGACGAGCCTCCAGAACCAGAAGGAGGGCCCTCTGAAGAAAATGCTGAGCAGTCAGGGGCCGAGGCTGACCAGCCTGGAGGAGGTGTTGGGGAAAGAGATGAGCACTCTAAGGAAGAGAAAACTACCAAGCAGGTCAATCAAGAAGAAGGAGTACAGCCAGGGGGTAGCCCGTTGCAGGACCCTGTGGATGAGGAGGAATTGGCAGCAGTCCTGGCCAATATGGGGGAATATGGCCAGCCCTCCAGCATAGCAGGTATCCCGGACAGACCCACGGAGGAAGATATACCCGAGAAAGCACATGAATATAAGGCAGGAGAAGAAAACCTGCTTGGTTATGATGATGAAATGGAAGACACCAATCAGGGACAATCTTTCCCGAAGACGCCGGAAGATATCCCAGACGAAGAAGGAGTAGACTTGAGGACCAAACCCTCTGCTGAGGCAAAGGAAATTAAGAAATTAAGGAAGAAACAACAGAGCTTGCTGGGCACTATAGCCAGGCTCCGTCAGCAAATTCGAATTTTGAAATCCAACTTGAGGATACAAAGGACTGCAAGGAAAAGGAGGAGGGCCACTGCAGTAAGAACCCGGAGGACAAGAAGGTGACAAACATATACCCATTTTGTTGGTCGAAACCCCATTAGGAGACCTACTGCTGAGGAACAATCTACTGTTCCAAATGATAACGAGGAACAGGTTGTTGTTCCAAGTGACATGGAAGAAAAAACTGCTGCTCCAAATATCGTGGAGGTACAGACTGTTGTTCCATCTGACAATGAAGAATGGATGGACATTCCAATGGAACAACAAGAGGCTCCGATGGCAGGAAGATAACATCAACCCTTTATTCGCGTTAAGAAAGAAACACAAAGCAAAGAGGTCCAAACAGAAGCACCACCCTCAGGGGTAATTTGGGTCCTAAACTCTAAGCAGTGCAATAGAAAGGTCTAGGTTAAACTCCCACCCTCTACGGCTTTATGGAAAAAGGATCCAAAAACAAGGACCTTGCACAAAATGACGAAGGAAGCTCAGCAAGAAGCTGAGCAGCCGCGAGAGAAAACAGTCCCCCGGGAGAAATATGAAGAGCTACAACAGCAACTTCTGGATATTAGTCAGTCCGAGAGCCAGGCCTTCGAAGGATGGCAAAAGGAACAAGAGAAGGTTGCTAAGGTAACTCGTTGATTAGATAGTGTTGTTAAGCAGATGGACACTCTGTGTTCCTTGTATAATGACATTTTGACTTGTAGGGCCCCTGCTAAGAATTATGCTTTATTTTTGCTTGAAGGATATTTTCGATTGAAAATAAAAGCCGTTAGGGAAGGTGCACCTATCCAGATCAACATTTTTAATGATTTTATATATTGTTGCAAGCATTAAGGAATTAAGGTTCAAAGGTTATTGTGTGAGTTTTACTTGCACAACCTCATGCTAGACCAGGAAACTGATTTAAATCCTGGCCCTTTTGTTGGCGATATACAATTCCAAGACTTTATCTCATTTGGGGTTAATAAGCTGAAATGGCTCAAAGCTTATAACACCTTTCAGAGACAGGAGAATAGCCTAGACTTATGGGTACGAGCCGAACCTAGAGACCCAGTGACGCTATGGAGAGAGCATAGGAGCCTTATGAGGATCCCAGGTGTTATCGAGATATTAGGACCCATGCAAGAAGACCTGATCCGACATAGTCTGGAATATTTCCTGACTATTAAAGACCTTGCCATCGATGCTGCGAAATTTCAATACCGAACCTCTAGCCCAAATATCCAGCTCAGGGCACCATTCAAATACGAGAATTTTGAGCTGGCTGTCAGCTGATTGAAACTTTATGGGGAACGGATTCTGAAAGCAGGGCCATCCCGGTTGGGGTATAGATTTCGCAGTCCAATTATTTGGCACCCTGCACCCAGATATCAGGCCTTGTATGAAATGCCTGCGGATCAAATAAATCAGTTCTTTGATAATCTAGTTGCTCATCATAGTTGTCGGCCTCCTCGCGAGATCCCCTCTCCAGCCTATTCTCTCACCACCTTGCATGTTAACTATAGTGTTTTCATGAGGGCATGAAGCAGGGTAAGCAGGGGGGTGTGTGGAGCACTTGGAAGGTATGATTTTGACAAGAAATTTAGTGGCTTTTCAATAATATTTGTAACCTTTTCTGCCTTATGAATTCAAAAGAGATAGAAGATTTTAATAAAATGTGCAAGAATTGATAAAGGAAGCTCAATTACTAATAATTGTCATTTTTCTATGCAGGAAGACGTGGAAGCAAGGACTTTCCGTCCAAAAGTGAGAAGCAGAGGAAGAATAATTGCTGTCCCTCCAGAGGGGAATCGGATGCGAACAAGATCCAGCAAATCAGAGCTGAATAACCCAGGAAAGGAAGAAGGGATACTAGGTCGGCGAACGCGAGAAAGAAAAGTGAAGGAATAACTGATTGGCAAATCCCTCAGGATCTTCGATCCTGAGGGATCGCTGTTTTACTTATCTTTTTCATCTAGATACCTTCGTCGTTACTTTTATATAAAGGGACAACGTCATTGAGCAAAGGGACTACTGTTTTTATAATTTTAAGTTTCAGAACAAGACTTTGAGTATCGAGTCTCACTGAGACCTGGTTTTGTTATACATTTGTTGATGCATTAATATAAAAGACTGGTGTTTATTACATCTCTGCGTTTGGAGTAATCTAAGGCGGTGTACCATTGGCAGCTAAGGGCCCGGCTGCGAAGGACACTTGCTTTTGTATCATTATACTACGATTTGTGTGTGGTTTGTTTATCTTCATTGCTCAGTAGTCTGATACATCTTTTATATGATATGCTATGCTCTGTTCTAACCAATATATGAATGATTTCTCCATGTAATGACTGTGCACTGTATAATTGGATCCATTTAGAGTTGAATTGCATCTTTAACCAGCTTTTTCTGTAACAGAGTGTCGGTATGAATGTTATGGTCATTGGATCCATGTGAAATAATACTTGTTGGGACTTGAAAGTAATGTTACTCCATTTAGAAACACAGTTATATCATCCATCATTCTCAGATTACTGAATTCATATAGAACATGTATATATGGTTGATGCTTGTTGTTCCATAATTCATCAAGGAATGTTGTTTCATAAAGTATATCTTATTCAGTCTGCTTGAAGAGAAAATCAGAGTGTGAATCAGTTGGTTTTAACTCACGAGATTCAGTTCCATTTACTATTGTTCCATTTTACTACTGTTCGATTTTACTACTGTTCCATTTTACTGCTATTCCATTTATTGTTGTTCCATTTCCATTTTGTTGTTCCATTTTACCTTCTGCTGTTTCATTTACCTGCTTTCATTGTTTTGGTGTGAGAGAAGGTCTAAGGCTGTAGTGAGCCTCAGAAAGACACTGCCTAGCTCCCAGACCTATAAGTCCATGCTCTAGTTTCCTTTTTATCAGTTTCTAGAGGGATGGGTTATTGCTTCCGTACCCTTGACTGATCAATTGTCTTGTGCGATTCTATCTTTTTGATTAGTTTAGTTACAGCTTGGCAGTTGTTTTCTTTTGTATCTTCTGAACACTATACTACTAAGGGTTACTCGGACAAATAGCCTCGGATTGAGTTACTCTTTACAATAACAAAACGTTCCTCAATTGATTTATTAATGTGGAATAATTAGAGGTGTGGGAGACCCTAGTTATAGCTCTACAGGGGGAATGGTTGGATTTGAATTCAAAATACCCTATAAATTAGAAGTGGTTGTCCAGCGAAAAACACTTGGAATTTTGAGAATTGAGTTGTTGTGCTCTCAGGTGCACATCAACCGTGAATTCTTTGAAGATCTGATAGTGAGTCCAGTGTTTCAACAATTGTCAAAGGAGACACAAGAACTAGTGAATAGTGTTATGTCGACACATGCAGAAGCTAAGGACACCAAAGAAGAGGCAGTTGAGGAGAATGTGCAGGAAATTGATATCGAGGCCGAAGAAGATGCCCCAGAAGTGACCGAAGTATTGGTGGAGGTCCTGAAATCACTGAGAACACTGAGACTGGAGGTAACCCCAATGAAGGAGGCTGTGAAGGACAAGAAGGGCCATACTAGTGCATGCATTGCCAAGGAGAAACCCACCAAAACCCATTACACAAGAGAAGGGCAAGGCCATAAAATTAAAGGCAGAGGAGGAGGACATTGAAGACATCCTGATGGAAAATGAGGATGTGGGGGTTGAAGTAGAGGAAGTTGAAACCCAGGGTGCAGACCCTATTATGACGTTGCCAGAGTATGTCCCTTTGTGAAATCCTAAATCCAAGGTCCCAAAGGACATTGATGAGAGTAACAATCCACTACAAACCCCTTTGTTACTGAATGAAATTGCTTTCAACAGTCCATGTGTGGCATGGGTGCCAATATTGAAGCTTGAAGATTGGGACTTGGCGGACCTTGAAAAGTTCCCGCGCTTGGCGATCAAAAAACTGATGTACCCCATCATAGATACAAGTACGAGAATGACAACATTGGAGCCATGGAGATGGATCAAGGGGATAGAGAAGGTAGGATCGCTGAACCCGCTCTGGGTACCACACTATAACTACACCCCAGTGATAGTTTTGGTTATCAAGTAGCTACTGTACTTGGTGCATGATGGGTGTCTGTGGCTGGAGGAGTCAATACCCATCATAGATATGTTGATTCACTGCATAAAGTGCTTTTTGTATACAGGGGAAAATCCAACGATGATCTTTGGTGAAAAGGGTGGCGAGCAGGCACTCACAAAATCAATGAAGGATAAATTCAAGCTAGTGAATAAGTCGCATGAGTACGTTATCTCCAACATCTATGACCCCGCCGTGAAGGTAGCAACATAGATCCTTGGAGGAAATGTGAGGCAGAAGTGTCGCATTGACGAGGTGCTGGCGCCTGTCGGCACGCTCACACAATAGTGTGTGGAAGAAGTCCAGTTTAGCTGGTCAGACTACCTTCAAGGGGAGTTCCTAATGAACTGTCCCAAAGCACAAGAGCAAAGCAAGACATTCCACTACATGTGGCTCTTACTGTCGATTGTGCTGGTAGTGTGGGAGCCACCAGTGAAGAGCTAGTTCCCTTTGATGATGCTAGACCTTCTTAAAGCAGCAACGTACGCTTCACTCTGGGTGACCAAGGATGTGGAGTGAGTTCAGGATAGTAACATCTTCTAGATCTTGATGAAAATTAATATCAAAATGGCCATCAATCGCAAGCCATGATTGTCACCCATGGCATATGCCAACTTATAGAGCTATGCCAACTTTAAACATGATTTCCATCGAATATCAATTAGGGCACGAAAGGACCCTCCACAGAAGTGGTACCATTTGCCGTATCTAGCCACAGATGATCCCATTGATGCAGAGCTTGATAAATGGTCGGTAGAGTGGCACACTACCATGAACTTGGTGGTGGGTAGAAGTAATTTCGCTGCATAGAAGAAGAAGGGGGAGGCCAAGCTAAAGATGGTGTAGTTGGTTGAAAATAGGAAAAACCAAGTCATTGAGAAGGCCTAGGTAGAACAAGTATGAAAACAAATAGGTGGCACAGAGCAGGGATTTGACAAAGGCGCACGACCGCCTTCACCTGAGATCGAAGAGGAGGACATAGAGTAGCACGGTGCAACCCCTAAGGAGACATCCACCCACATTAAGCACCTAAGAGAGTTGGATAAAGGAGGGTCCAAAAAGAAATCCAAGGGGACCAAGACCTCGCTGGACCCTATCATAATAACAGAGGGTGGCTTATATGACATCAGTGACACAGTCAGGGATGTCACCGCAGAGGCCCTGCAACAATTTGAAAAGTAGCAGTAGATCATACTAGGGGCCATGCACACCAGGTTGCAAGAGTTGCAGACCCGTGCATTGGAGGCTGGTATGATGTCTAACAACTTGGCTATCATCACTATAGAGGCTATTGATATGTTATGTACGAAGGCTTCCAGAGTGATAGTGCTGCTAGATGGAGCACTGCCCATGGAAAATGAGGCTGACAAACCCACTGTTAGTGCCTTGAAGGGAGTTGGGCTAAACCTGGCAGCATTTCTGTACAAAGCACTCCACCTCTTGCATGATGGAGTAATTGCATAATTGAGGGTCTAAGAGCACTGCGCCCTGCAGGTGATCAACGAAAAATGGATAAACAATGAAAATATGGCCCTACAGAGAAATGTTGCCATTGTTGCTGAGGCTGAGGCAACCAACCATAGCAAGAAGATTTTGCAGGTCATGGATGAGGCGTGCTGAATGGTCCTAGAGTTGGCCATTTCAGAGGAAGATCTAGTCAATTTCCACGTCTATAAATTGGCCACAGAGGTGCGCGACACTGAGACTGAGATGGCACGGTTCAGCTGGAATTGAACCTACAGATTACAGAGATGTAGTTGAGGACCCAACTTTCAACATTGCTGGAGGTAAAGGACTAGTGGATGATCGTTGTCACAGAAGTAGTCGCGACGGTGGAAAGTGTAGTAGTAGACTGCATGTAGTTGTTTCAACAATAATTTGTGGTCATGAAAAACTTGCAGGAGGACACACAAAATGTTGCACTGTTACAGAGGCTAGCTAAGCTGCAGGAGGCCAAGTAGTTGAAGGAACAGGTGGACGCAGTGCTGCACAAGGAAGTAGTGTTGAAGGTGTGACTAAAGCCCTAACTGGAGGAAGCTTACGTAGTCACAAAAAATATTGAAGGGAAGCTTGAAACTCTACAAGCGATGCAAAAAAAGGTTCAGGATGACAATGCAGGAGTAGTGACTAGGAATATAGTGGAAGATGCGAAGCAGGCGACAGCTCAATGAACAACTGAGGTAGCAGTTATACGGGTTGAGTTGGATGGTTTTCATGCAAAGATATCTACACCTATCGAGTGACTGAAGGTCAAGTCACGATTTTTGTGTTGGGGGCGTGTTGGGAGCGAAATCCCCCAAGGGCAATTTTGTGACTAAAATCCCATGTTTAAGTCAATTTTTGTAATATAATTCTAAAGAATTCACATTTTGTGATGACAGAGTGCGAAGGTGTTATGTGTCATAAAGGGTAGTCCACCCTTAGTTTTATAAAGAAAAGTCGGGTGTGAGAGTTCTACCCATGGTCCGCAGAACATGGGATTGTATAAAAAGAGCTAAGCTCTAATTAGTTTAGAGACAATGGCAGATCATGTAAGAGAGTCACAGCTTTGGAGCAAGAAGACTAAGTCTTGGGTCATAGTGTAGGCAGAGGCTCTACGACTGAGTATGCAGAGTCCTAGGCTAGAAGTCCATAGCTGAGTGCGCAGACCCCTTCATCTATGTGCGCAGGGAAGACATAGTTTGTAAACACTTGGAGATATTAATAAAGAAATATATTTTGCAATTTCTATGTCTTTGTTCTATTATTGCACCTTGATACATTATGTATAAATTTCCTTTATTATGCTTATGTGATGCGCGAATGAATGCATTACGTTGAATAACTAGACACAATTACAATTATCTATTTATGCAGTGTTAACTATAATTATTTGAGAAGATAAGAAATACACTTAGAATAATTGGGGAATCTACATGGCATGTCGCCATAGCAGCATGAAAGTACCTGAGTAGTAGGCTAGGGCTACGCGAAGGTTGATCGTATACTTTTGTGAAGGTATTGAAGGCTGGAAAAGAGGGTTTGTCTTGCAAGCCCTAGAAAGAAGCAACCTACACGATGGTAGGGATAGAAGGAATCAAATGACATTACAACCATCTCATGGTGCGAAAACTTGGTTCCAACATCCCCCGATACTGCTTCGGGTGAGATTTCGGTATGCACTCTGCGAGCTGATGTTGAAAGGGTTAGTAGTGTATGGATTTGTTTGGCTAATTAACGTTGAACGTAGGTCAGCCCCCCTTAAGGTAATATCTATGTGGTTTCTTTTGTAGATATTTACAAATGACATCTATAAAAGCACTGAACATAGAGTTGTCATCAACTAAAGAAGAGAATGATTGTCCATTACTAGTTTCCATAATCCTTGTAGAGAAAAAATAGTGGGATCAATAGAGGAATTGATTAACAATCGAAGCCTTCCATTGTAAAAATCTATGACATTTAATGAATACAAAGAGCTTATACGAGAAAGTGGCATGAAATGAAAGGCATATATAAATATCATTTCTACGTGCGAGAAAGAGATTTAGTGATTTAAGTTATGTCTAAAACGTCGCTGCTACCTTTTGTTCTTTTTTATCCTAGATGTTTTAGAATTTTTTTTGTTTGGAATTGGGTTAAAATTTATATTATTTTATTTAATAAAAATAAACTTATTATTTTCTTTATTAATTCAATAGAAGCTGCTATTTTGCTTTCATCCTAAGTTTAACCATTTCAAATCAATTACAAACAGATTTGTTACAATTATAAAACTATCCTTTGATATGATTTAATTTAGTTCATCTAATGGTAAATTTTAAATTTTTCATTTTGGGAAAAAGCTTTGAATAAGACTCTTGTGTCACAAACTAATCCAATTGTCCAAAAGAAGTTAAGCAAGGACAAGTAAAGGCAAATCCAATCACCTTAAGAGAAAGTGGTAAAAGATTGTAAGCTTTTGATCATGAGATAGTTCAATATTGAAAAATAGCATCTTTTTCATCAAATATTTCCTATTTGAACTTGAAATAGCATCTTCGATGATTGAGAGACAATCTATGTTGGAAAGGTTATAGAATCTATACATTTGGCATAATTTAAGTGATTTATCTTTATCTTATATCTTTGAATGGAATTTTATGTACTAATTCAATGATCTTCTATTTCATGATTCTTCTGAAATTTATGCCTTATGAAGTTTACTTTGCAACATCTAGCGCAACTCATAGTTAATAAAATTTTAAAATTAAATTTTAGCAGAGGCAGTGGGAAAAAATCATACCTTTACTGAGAATACAAACGAAAACCATATCCATCTCGGAATCCGACAGATGGACGACTTCGAGTGTTGTATCATCATTCACGAATGTTGTGGTCACTTCATGGATCCTAGAGAACCTCATAAATTTACGAATCTACCTTTCACTTCTTCCACCATGTGAGCCACTACCCTAAACAACTCATACTTAGAAAAGAGGTCCCCAAAATCATAGAGAGCGGTCTGCCCCCGGCGGGAAGATAAGAGGGGGTATCCATCCCCTTAATGCTTTGCTTTTTAATATTTATTTATTTTTTAATAATTTTTTTTTAAAATAATTTATTTTGTTTTTAATTTGAGTGAAAAAAGTATGGTTACATGTCTTCACTTTTTTGGTTTTGAACAACTAACCTTATGGATAGGTTTTCGCCCATCATGTTAAAACAAAAGTTAGAAAAGAAAGCGTGTTTTTCTTGTTTTTAAATTTAACTTCTAAATTGTCCCTTTATATTTTTTAATAAAATAGAAAGTGTTCTTTTTATTTTTTTCTAGCAACATATCAATATTTTCTTAATAAATTGTTTTCAATATAAATATATTAAGAAAATAATAAATATATTCAAAACAATATTATATATATATAGATTATATAGTATATATATATGGGGTATTAATTATTTAGGATATAATTTCAATTAATCTATCATTTTAATCTAAAAAATAAAAGTGGTTCTATTGGTATCACTTTTCCATTTGGGAGTCAAACAACTCGACAATTTTAACCAGTGCACCAAAAAAAAGTTTTACTTGTAGCACCACTTTTTCATTTAGAAGTAAAAATAACCACCAAAAGTAACCTTTGAAAAATGAGAACTTGAAAATTTTAGTTAAGTTGGTATCATTGTTAGAGGATTTTACTAATTTTCTTCTTTTCATTTCTTTAAATTTTCTCCACTTAGTTATTCATGCTCCATTAGTGATGTCAATGTCATTAGTTGTACATTACCCACACAAAGATTGGGATACCAAGAATAAGGGTGAGAAGGCACAACATTTTGGAGGTAAAATTAACATAATCTCACATTTTCCTCCATGTTTTTGCTCTAATAAGCTTCCACTAATGCTCTAGGTGTTTCAACATTGAATTCACCTAGTTGTGCTAACTAGGTGATATGATATCTACACAATTGTTCTTTGAGAAACAAGGTATCGATCTTGGTTGGTTGTCTATAGTTTAGTATTTCTTAATATCATTGAGCCATTGCTCTCAAGGAAGCTTCCAAACTCTAATTTTGTCCTCTTTGGAAACTATTTATCCTCTGGGCTTCTTTAATCCCTACCTTAACAATTGTCTTTTCTATAAGTTTCTCTCTAGGTTTTGCCACATATAATTTGAAAATCATCATTTCCTCCATTAAGTACTAAAGTTGATCCAATATTTTTTGTGTGTCTCCCTTACCCTAATTTGTAGTTATCCTTTTCCATTTGTGAGCATGTATTTTTTCCTTTCCTAATTATAGTAAGGTATGGTGTAATAGGAAGGCTCCTTTTGAATCTCCTTGTCTTGAGGTCCCTTGAGCATTTGGTGTTTCTTGTGCTACCATATGTACCTTATCTTCTTAAGATGCATTCTCCCCTCTTGGAGGATTTTCACTAGGGATAGGTGAATCTTTAATTTGGACAACAATGGTAGAGAAGAAAACTATTAGTTTGGGAGCATTTTTGAAATCTAGTCCTCTTTATTCTAAAAAACTAGGCACCTAGCTACAAAATTGGTGTCTTCACCTTTGGCTTTCGAGCTATCCTCAACTTAATTAATGCTAGATCTACTTAGTTCCTTGCAACTGTTAATTTGAATTTCTTCTACTTAGGTTTATACTTTTAGGGTCTTGGAATTTTAATCTTTTATCTCCCTTTCTCTGTGAATGCATTAATATGGGTTACACTTTTGGACCAACTGTGGCGATAAAATTTCAAAATTTTAATCTTTTATCGAATTGAATAAAACATATTTCAATCATAAGGAATTGATTAAAATACTTAGATAGATGAAATACATGTTTATTGCACTAAAAGACACTTTCTACAAGCCAATATGAAGCATAATTTTAATTATTTCTATGCTCAATATTCAATTGATACATGATGTATTTTAGTTCATTTTAAGTATCAAAGTGACTTGCATGATAGTAAGATTGCACTTATATCATGTTATGACTAAGCTCTTATAGACTACCTCAAAAAAAAAAATTGAATAAAACTTATTTGTTGTTTACAAGACATCATTTAAAATTGAATAAAAGTCATTTAAATTTCATTTGTGGTTTTTAATTGAGCCTTAAGATGACCAAGAAAATTTAGAAAAATTCATATTTAATTATATATAAAATTATAGAAACATATATCATTAATTGTTTTTTGGTATATTAAATTCCAATACATATGGACTTTGTAAATACATGTTATGACTGAAAGCCTTGTTTTATGATCTCAAAAAGAAATAAAATTGAATAAATTTGATTTTCTGTTTACTATACATCTTTTAAAATTGAATTTAAAACTTTTTTCAGCCAAATTTGTGTTTCTTAATTCAACCTTGATATATTTTAGTTCATTTTAAGTATCAAAGTGACTTGCATCATAGTAACATTGTACTTATTTTCCTAGTCTATGAAACTAGAAATAAAAATTGTTATATTTTTTAATATAAGTTAAACTATATAGAAAAAAATTAAACTAGCAAAATAATTAACAGATCCATAAATTGAAATTTAATTAACATCCATAAATAAAATTACTAAAAATACATAAACTGAAATAATGAATGTACCAATAAACCGTCCATATGAAAATATATACCATTATATATCCATCTTAAGTGTGAATCTAACATGAGTCAAGAGGGATCAAATTCTTTTACGTGCAAAATTCTTTAGAGTGCAAAATAAAATGTGTAATTTTTCATTCTTTAAATTGTATTTTTGAATGCTATATAGAGTATATATACGACCAAATAAATGTTTTAGCCATAGAAGCTTATTTTTTTCACAATATGTACATAAATTTTATAAAATGATATATAATATATACATAATTGACATTAAAATACTTTACATGACATATGCATCGAAACAATATGAAGTTCAAATTAAATATTTTTTATTATTAATATATTTTTAATTATATGTCAATATTAATTCGTATTAAAATATTTTATTGATAACCCACATTGACTATTTTTTTTATATATAACATTAAAACATTTTACTTTAATTTTTTTTTCTATTTTTATTTAAATGTTATGGTTTAAACATCTTACTGACAATTTTTTTACTTCTAAGTAATTTACAACATATTCAGTTTTTTTATTATAGTGAATATTATTTTTGTAATTTCTTTACAACATATTCATTTTTTATTTATTATTATATACGACATTATTTTTATGTTTAGAGCGTAAATATTTATTTTCATTTTAAAGAGGCACATGCCAACTCAATGGATGGACGAATAGACAAACTTACACATCCCCTCATATTGTGTTGTAGAATGAGCCTTTCAGCTCAACAAATTACAAATGTTGAATGAACATCCATAAACCGAATAATTTTCATGTATATCCATTAATTATTGATGTATGAAAATATACAAAGTTTGTATCACATGTGAATGTGCCTTATGAAATCGGCCCAAAAATATATACAAACTATCCACTCTAAGTACTACCAGAGCTCCTATGTGAGTCTCGCTATGCAACTTAATCATCCATAATCTAGTACTGCAATATAACACATTCGAATTCAAACTAATTATTCATTATTTGTACAAAATAAAAATTATAGACATAAATTATTTTGAACCACATTTAACTACATATATTAATATGCTAACCTCACTCAAGTCCAAATGCAACTCATCTAGGATGGGGATCTGATGAATTTGGGTTTGGTGGTCACCTGCCTATGGACCTGCATTGTCAATGCCTATATACCCAACATCCTACTCATGCATCCACATAACTGTGACATTGAAAACACTTTGCATATGGTTTTGTGTATACAATGGCAAAGAAAAATTATTATTAGTCTACAAATTATTAACATGAATTTAACTTAAAAGAAGATAACTTTGAAATATTAGGATTAAAAACGTTTACCTCAGTTGTTGGTCCATGTGGTTGTACATAGTGACTCTCCAAATGGGTGTTATGTGGTGAAGGTGGAGGAGAATCCATAGAAACATGCACTGGTGGAGGCTAGTTTGGCTGATTAACTTCCCCCTTAGATGACCTCATAATCTCTCTATGTAGTTGGTTTGTGATTAAACCTTATCATGAAATTATTAATATAAAATCTAATAAGAACTAAATAATTATAAAAAAACTATGTATAATTTGACAATAAGAGTCAACAATTTTTTATATATGTACTTGGTCTGTGTCATGCAGGTCATGCACCCTCCTAGTGTCATGGATGGAATCACAACACATACATGCATATGAAAAATTTTGGTCAATGGGTAGACTCATGAGGTAAGAATCATCATATAATGGAACTAGTGGGTCACGATCCAATGGTGGTGGTCTTCTCATCTCTCCATGCAATGCGACATGTGCACTGGCCAATGTTGTATGCATGTTATCTGCAATGGTATTCATGGTCAAAATGTCGAGTTGTGATGACTCCTATAGCTCCATAGGAAATACCATGCTCTGAAACGGTAGTGGCAACAACTGCAGAGGTGGTGGTACATGCCTTGTTGAAATTGGTATCTAGGTCCAAATTCCACTTTATACAAATCACTTGATGGGGATGATGATTCCATTGAATTCCTCATTTTGAGAAGTCCAAAATTGACCTAAAGGTCACCAAATTTGGACAAGAGAAAGTGTATTTTTGAATTATAAGCCCACATGTGCATATTTGATCAGGTTGACCCTAAAGAAAAATTGACATCCTTGGAAGGTTATAAATACAAGTGAAATCAACCTCATTTGGACATCATCATGAGACATTATTCTATTCTCTTTCTTGTTTTTGGCGTGCACAGGTCTAAGGCAAATCCATAGAGGAATGGGTTTGCATGAAGGTGAAATTGCAGCGTCTGAAGCTCACATATCTGTTTTTGGGTTTTGGGACTCGGTCGCAGGCATGCATTAGGAGAATTTTGAGTTCTAAAATGGGCCTCCTAAGGAAATTATAAAGTAATAGTGGAAATAATAAAATAAGATTGGATTACATCATTAAATTTTAGAGGGAAAAAAAGAAAAAACTATTTTTTCAACTCGTATTTTCAAGTTATCTCCCTATGGGTTTACTCAAATTTTGATTAACAACACTTGTTGGATGCAAAATTTGGTTCCTCATCCAAGGAGTACCCATGTTGCATACTTTCGATGGACCTTTCTACATGAAAAATGTGATTGAAATCACGTTTTTTCATGTATTTATCATTTTTGATGTAGAAAGGTCCATCAATAGTATGAAACATGGTAATCCTTGGATGAGGAATTAAATTTTTCATCCAACAAGTACTCCCACTCGAAATTTGAGTAAAACCTTTGGGGGATAAGTTGAAAATATGGGTTGAAAAGGTAGTTTTTATTATTTTATTATTTTATATTATTTTTAGTTTTTTAATCCAAAAATGTTGAATCATCCCCCATGGTTGACATCATCATCTTGAATCATATTGGTCCTTATAAAGTTTATTTTATTGTACATTTTTCATACGAGGCCCATTTTAGACCTAAAAACTCCCCTATTGTCACAAAGAGATGTCGGTTGGAATCTCCTGTTGATCAGCTCATCCATGCGACTGAAGCCTTTCAGTCACACAAACAACACATCCTCCATGCGACTAGAAACTATGGCTTGGTTTTCATTTTTCCGAAGTTTTGGCTCGTTGACCAAAGACAGTGATAGTTCATTACAGGCTTCTGAGTCGGGTTTTGGAGTATGATCATGGCTGGGATCATCTCATGAATATTGTTTAGTTGATTTTTGTTGTATAGTTGTATGGATGAAGATGTGGATCATTGTACTCTCTTTTTTTGAATCATTCAATGAAAATTTTATAAGAAAAAGAATTTGAAAGGGTTTTCCTCATAATTGGTTTTGTCCTGGTCTCTGACCAATCTTGGTGTCTCTATGTGTGAATGATTTTCTTCTATTGTTCCTTAATGTTCTGTTGCATTGATGATGATGATATTGTTCTTTCTACATAGTTGCATATGTTGTTGAATAATGATGTAAATCTAAATAATATTATGATATTATAGGGTGAATTTAATGTGTGAATGAAGAAATGCAATTATCAAAGCAAAGAATAATATAAACCTAAGAAACATTAACATGCACTAGTAAAAAATGAAAAAATAGTGACTAGGCAACTAAAAAAGTTAGTCACCTCACATTTTCCAAGTCAAATACTACAAAAAATGAGCAATCATAAGTAATCCAACTAAAAATTACTAACATAAATGACTAATTTAGTCCGAGGTTAAAATATATGACTAGCTAATAAATAATACAACTAAAAGTGACTAATGTGGATGCCTCATTTAGTCTAGGAACAAAAATATGACTACTTAACAAGTACTACAATAATAAAAATCAGTTGTTTATGTTGGTCATTTTAATTGTGTCATTTCAACAATCTACACTTACAAGTGATAAGGGATTCAAAGGCTAATATAGATTGGCTAAAAGGTTATACTTCCTTAAACACTTACTTATTGGATTAATGGATGATTATAGTTATGGAGTTGATTATAATTTTCAAGGTTATTTCATTTGATCACATTCACAGAGAATTAAATTCAAAGGTTGACAATTTATTTGAAATGGAATTGGGTTTACAACTAGGTCAAATATAATATGAAGAGTACCTTGAAGGAAAAGTGTTGTTGAATTAGTAGAGGTCAAATTTTATTTAGTGGAAGACTTAACTTTTCATGTATATCTACATTTTTTATTATTAGGGTCATATACATTGAACTTAGGATACTAGTTTCTAACTTAGATATCAAGTTGTTTAACTAGTTTGAATGCGCATTATTATTATTCATTCTTGTGAAAGAATTTATTATTATCATTTATTGTGCTTATATATACACTCATGGATTTGAGACGCCAATATTCTTCTTCTTCTTGAGGTGTGAGGATAACTTGGTTCATTTCCAAGCATTGTATTTCGGACATGAAGAGGGGTAGTTTTTATTTTTCATTCTATCCATATATTTCCACTAAAGTTTTTTTCCTCTCTATATTATTGGAGGCACACAATTTTTCTTAGGCTACATCTTTAAGGTAAAGTTTACATGTTCCTATGTTTTCTCCTAAACAAAAAGGAGTGATCCAACTAATTCTTTTGAAATTTGACCAGTCCTCTAGATTCTTTGAGAACTAGAAGGGATTACATCTAAAGGGGAGGAGTCTTGGATTTTGATTTAGCTTTAAGATTAGGCCAATGGGTTTGTGATATAAGATGGTAAATTTATTGATCTTGGGGTAATGTATATGAAGTTCAATATTGAGATGATAACTTTTATCCATTATTCATGTTGATCTCTAAAATAATTTCCTCGGTTTTTCCCCTATTTTTGATTTAAAAAAAAGATCGTTTTTTAATAATAAAATTGACATTTCCACTATTTTTATTAATAAAATTTAAATCTTAAGCTAGAATTGAATTACTTGATTTATGGAGTTTTATAATGAAAACCAAACTTATAATTTTTTTCACTCCAAAAAATGATTTATAAACTATGGAGCCAACGTAGTTGCTACAGTTATGGAGTTTTGTAATGAAAACGAAACTTCAATTTTTCCACTCCAAAATTTTAATTTATACACTATGGTGCCAACGTAGTTGGAACAATTGAAATAGATAGGTAGATTCGTAATAGGAAAAAATAACATAAATTATTTATAGATTGGATGTAATCCCACAAGATTGGGCATTTATGATTTATGGGATGATATTCGAATGAAGACCTTCTTCATAAAGTACACAGTATG
>APFE030685959.1:39479-55618 GCA_000404065.3 Pinus taeda
TAATTTATGATTGGTATTGTTGTAGCCTGCTGTGTTGTTTTTCAGTTCCCTGTTTCTACCTTTCCGTAGTTTTTTTCTTTCTGTTTCGGCAACCCTTATCCGGATTGCGGCAGATTCCCTTCGCAAACTCACTTACGTCGTTGTTTTGGCCCACTTCTCCGTCTCCTTTTTCAGAAATGGACGTTAACATTTTTATCGGAATTGCTTATGGATGGTTGGAAAACCTTATCATGTATAAATGGCCGCTAACCTTTTCATCGGAATTGCTTATGGATGATCGGAAAACCTTATCATATATAAATGGACGTTAACCATCTCATCGGCATTACTTATGGATGGTCGGAATCCGCTATCTGTCATTGTCTCCGGGCCGTCTATTGGAAAACTCAACACAGCGAATTCAATTTCACCTAAGGAGCTACAACGTCCCACGTGTCCTACCACCTGCAAAGAAATAACCGCATAGCCAGTTTACATTTAATTATTGGGATTTTTTATTTAAAACTTAAAGAATGATTAGTTTAAATTTATGGAAAAGTCATATTTAGTATTATTTATAAATTTAATTATTTATTAATAGGTTAATAATTATTTTAGGATTTTTATCGGAAAGTTTTTTTTTATTATTCTGAGAAATTTATAATAAAAATCTATATTAAATTTTATAATTTTTATGAATTGTTAATTAGGTAAATGTGTTCAATGTTAAACTTTTTAGTTGAGTTTTTTTAAACAAAATTCATTTTTTTAATGTTCATTATAATTAAAAACAGAAAAAAGATATATCTATTTAGTTAGCTGGTAATTTTAATTAAATGCATTATTACTATTCAAAAGATGCGTAAAAATATTTCACTCTTACTCTCAACCATTTATACAATATTTCAATGTTAATGTGAAATAATATAATTTTATATCAAACTTGAAAAATGATGAAAGTAATTAAAAGTAAAAAATAATAGTAGTAGGCTCACAAACACATTATGTGTATTTATTTGACACATGTACTTTTTAGAATAAAAATAAAATATTTTTTAAATAAAAAATGCCAACTATAATTAAAAATAAAAGTGAATATCTCTATTTGGTTAATTATAATAAAAAAATATTAATAATCTTATTCTCACTATGCTAGCTCCATTTATTATTGACATTACAGCTCAAAAACGTGGTAAACATATTTCATTGAGTGTGGAAGATATATAACTAGCAATTGTCCCAAAAGGTACAAAGAGAGACCTATAGACTTATGAAGTTAGAATTGTTGAATTTTTATAAAGGATTTAAAAGTACAAGTATTTTTGTAAAAAATATTAAAAATAGAAAATAATGAATGTTGGAAACCATATAAGATGTACCGTCTAATATATTATATATATATATTATATATATATTAATATTATATATTATTAAAAGTACAAGTATTTTTGTAAAGATTTTAAATAGAAATAATGAATTTGGAAACCATATAAGATGTACATCTAAAATATTATATATTATATATATATATATCTATATAATATATATATATATATATATATATTAAAATCTCAATTGTATTTTCAATTTCGGTATTGGTTAACTTTTACGCAAACGTATGCTTCAACAATTGTAACTCTTCTTACTTAGAGTAATTTACTAAATGACAAAACTCATGACTCCTATAGATATTGCATCAAGCAAACTTCAAATTCAATTTGGGTAATGCAATTCTCATATATGACCAATTGGGCTTCTAGGGTTCAGCGTTGTTACTTTTCATAAGGCTCACTAACTAGTTTATATAGTTTTCTCAATAATTATGCTTAAAAGGCAACACCAAGGGAATTAAGAGAGCAGAACAGAAAAACACATTGTTTTCATTCAAACGTACAACTACTGAAAAACAATTTAGAAAAGGTAGAGACTCTTTAAGGCACTTAAAATCCCTCAAGAATCTCCACTATACATATCCTGATGCACATGATGGCCGAAGCACATTAAACATGGCAAATTTTATGGTGTATGCTATATTAGAGCTACATAAATATTAATTATTTTACAATTATGTTGAATCCAATATTAACAAAAAATTATACATGAAAGTTCGTAATTGTTCTAGGTCCCCAATATTTTAGAGCTGCCATATCATCAGCTGTCATACAAGAAAGTTTGTAGTTGTTCTAAGTCCCCAGTAATTGAAAGCTTCCATATCATAAGCTCTCGCAACTTTCTCTTCTTGATCATCGCCACCTAGGAAAAAAAAGACCAATCTCCAGCTCTGAAGCAATCCAGCCATCACTGGTATTTGGTTGGACATGTGATGTCTGCCTTTGTAATCAGCAGATTTCATTGTTTTATAGACTTCAACTTATACCATGGAGTAGCTTCTCTTAACACTAAGAGGAAAAATAAAAGAATGACTTTCAGTTTGAAATATAAAGACGCGGTTTATTTTATGTGATTTCTTTTATATGTCATTGAGTGAAGCTTTAGTGGTTATAAGTTCACATAATAATCCAAAAAATTTCATTAAATTAAATGCATACCTGGTTACTCCCTAATATTTTTATGCACCCCTTGAAAAGCCACTACTATTTCCGCAAAATTAATCAAAGCAACTCATTACTTCTTAAAAAAAATGTGAAACTCAGTGGATATTTTGATGCACCCCTTGAAAAGCCACTACTATTTCTGCAAAATTAATCAAAGCAAATGCCTATTACTTCTTAAAAAAAATGTGAAACTCAGTGGATTAATGAAAATTTTCTCATCGAAAATATCCAAAATATATGGGACAATATATACACATGTTTTAAATAAATAAAATACATTAAGAAAACCATGTACCTCCTGAGAGACACAATATATTCTTGCCTGGTTGAGCGCTGCATCTCTTGCAGAGCCTCTTTGTATTGGCTAATCTTAAATCAAGAGAGCGAGGGACAATAGCCCTGGAAGTTGAAATGCATACACAAATGTTGGTGCAAAAGTCCAAGTTTGGGAAGCATCAGATGGTTTCCTTGCACTCTGCCATCTTTCACAATAGTGCTAAAGCAAGACTTGATATCCCAAAGAAAGGTAATATATATTTGCATTAGCATTCAATCATCCTTATCAATGTAGAGACATTTCATTCATTCATAATTAATTCTCAGGTCTAAAATATGTGCTCTTGAATCAAACACCTAGCAAAATCAACAAAGAAGAGACAAAAATTGCATTCAACATTAGGGTATTTAATAGTGGGTATGGTGGTTTCAAACATGTAGGTTAATAAATAATTAGATAAGATGTTATGGCAAGTTGAATTTGAAAATTTTGAATCAAAAGGAACAAAATGCCAGCTCCATGTTACATAATAGGAATCCAGCTACTGTTTTCTAATAGTAGACAAGTATAAGCACCAGATAGCTCACAATATAGGTTGATAGAACCTCTGTGATATTTGGAGTCTTCACTGCTTGCCGGCCCACCTTCTGAGCTGCTATTGACATTGCACAGCTTATTAAATCTGAAATAGAGTAAAAGATATAGGAGACAAAACAGATTGGGAATGTAAGTCCTTTATACTGGAAGAGAAAAAGAGAGCAGAGCAGCATGTAAACACAGAAGAACATAAAGAAAGCCACAAGACTTTCTAACTCAACATGTGTTTTTTGGGGTCCAGATTCATTCATGTGTATTTAAAAATACTGACATGCTTGAACCAAAAAAGGAAGAGAATTTGAGAATTTCAAATGCTGTCCTAGCTGTTTTAGATATATTTTCTACAATAAAAAGGAAAAATCATGAATACATGGGCCTGGAAGGCTTACATTGTAAGTGTGATAATACATGAATGGAGCCCCATCTTGATGTACAATGTTCTCCATCCTCCACACTTCAAAAGAATTTGTTATAAATGTCCATTAACTAAGATTCCATTGCTCTCGAGGAGGAATATTTTACCTCGAGAGTCTGTCAGATGAATCTATGTATTTCTCAGAAATCATGACCACCTTTCTGTAATCCAAAGAACTATAATGCTTCTCCCTTATAACAGGATTCATGAAATTCTCTGGATGGTTGTTTAATAAAAGACTAACTAACTGCCTTGCCTCTAACAAGGAATTTTTTGGATCTGTTGCACCTTCAAGCTCATCCAAGCCATTGTCATGAAATTGAGTATCTGAAAAAGATTATAGCAGTTTCAAATCAACCTCAATTTCCATAACAACATTTGTATTGAACTGCTTAATTTGTGTAGCTTAATTACCGGCTATAACAGACATTGGAGTTAGTATAAACTTATATGTAAACTGGAGGCAATATCAGCCATGATCAGGTAGATCAGGCAGAATATGGTGATTTTTGTAAATTTAGGTTAAAATCATTTTTTATTTTAAAGAAAACTTAAAGTTATCTTGATTGAATGAGAGGTCTTCAAATTTAAATTTAGAAGAAACAGGTTAACCCTTTGAGACACAAAGATATCTAGCATGCTTAAAAAACTAAGCAAAAGGAAGAGGGCATTTAACTCAAATTTAGAAGATAGGTTAATCATCAGACACAGAGACATCCGACGCGCTTAAAAATTTAAGCAACCTATGTTTCCATAGATTTATTTAAAAGAAACAAAAATAATTTCAAAAGACTATAGAAAAAGAAGAATTTAAGGTTTGTAGTCACTAGTGTTTGATACTAATTTTTCATCCTTGGTTTCATGCTTTTGTGAAATTGTCAGATTTCTTCTTGCAATTGTTTTGATATTATGCTGATGCTATTACCTACAGTTTTCATTTTCTTTTTTAATTGTTTTTTTTTTAATTTAATTGTATCTGTTAGTAGAACCACAGGGTTTTGTAGTGGTGACCTTCACACAAGGAGTTTCTTAACAGTACAACCTATTGATGACTGTTTTATGCCCCGTGGGCAGTTTTCCTTGATTATGTTACTAAGAATTGCAGCTTCATTTTTCTCATTTAAATATTTACCTGTCATGTTGC
Source organism: Pinus taeda (assembly GCA_000404065.3). NCBI lineage: Eukaryota > Viridiplantae > Streptophyta > Pinopsida > Pinales > Pinaceae > Pinus > Pinus taeda. Next base: position 44,447 of record APFE030685959.1, read on the forward strand.
TATTGATTATGGCTTTGTCTAAAATTTCTGTAGTCTTCAATATTTCTTATATGACCTACCTTCATGACTTGACTCCTTGGTTCCCTATCTAATTCATCTTAGATTAACGTGATTGAAATATTTTGTGGTTGCCTTATATGCCTATTGCTCTCTATTTCATATGGAAGTGGGCATGTCTTTTTCAGATGTAATTGGCTTCATTGAACTCATTTGACCTGATGCTGAACCTTTCAGCAATTCTTTCTTTTATTATGGGGTTGTCACATTGTGCGGAACTATAGCTTCCACAAACTCTGCTATTAGAGTTTATGCTAGATCCTTTCTATTTCATCACAATTACGTTGTGCCTATTATTGGGTTCTTGTTCATAACTGAGTTGTATGTATTTATTGGAGAGTTAAAATTAAGAGAGGAGATAGGGGAAAGGATTCATCATTCAACTGACTTTACTCTGTATTTAATATATTTTCTTTTGTCAGTATTGTTGTCATATTATTAAAATTTACAACTGAGAACAATGTAACTTTTTAATTGGTCTTATTATTTCACTGCTCAGAAATATAAGCTATATCTGAAAAGGTTAAGTGGAGTGGCACAACAGCAAAGTGGAATGAACTCTTCTTTTGGGGGAACTACAGAAGCAGGTGTTGGACCTATGGGTTTACTTGGAAGGCTGGATCTTCAAAGGCTTGCATCATCAGGTCAAATATCACCTCAAGCACTGGTGACATTACCAGCTAAACTTCTTGGACAAGTGAATCCAAACAATGGGTTGGGCCTGCCAAACATTGATCGGACATTGCTTTTACAAGAAGCATTTCATGGTGTAAACTCTAATCCTTTAAATAGAGGGAAATTTGGGCAACCATTGATGAACAGTCAGGGAAATTTACTTCAGGGACTCTCGAGAAGCATAGAGCTGAAGCAATTTTGCCAACCACAGCAACATATTCCTTCCTTTGGAAATTTGGGTTTACCAACCAATGATACATCTGCAGGATTTTCTATGTTGCAACAACAACACAATACAGGTGCAGAAGTTGGCAGTGTGGATTGTGGGATAAACAACAATGGAGCATCTAATCCTCAAAACAATGTGATGGTGATGCAATTGATACAGCAACATCAAATAAACCAACAACAACAACAACTGCAGAGATCTGCAGCGCAACAGCAACCTGGCGGACAACTTCAAGGTTCTCAGCTTTAGAGTGGACAAGTCCTGAATTTGCCATCTGCCAGTATTATTGGGCCACAAGTCCTTCCAAATGAAATTAGGGGAAGGGATACTTTATCTTCTCTAGCCAATGAAAATAGCAGTCTTGGCAATAGTATTATTGGTGCTCCTGGTTCAGGGCAATTAAACTGTATGCCAATGCTGGCATATGGCCTGGGTGCAACTGAATCTAATGTACCAAAAGGAATTGGACGGATGTCAACTGTAGACTATAAGAGCCAGAATGTGCACATTCTCCAAGGAAATGATTATTCCATTTCCAGTACTGTTTGTTTATCTTCCCCTTTAACAACATCTGATATTGAAGGTGGAATGAACATTTCAGGAATTAAAAGGTTGGGTGGCATAAGTGACATAGTTGGTTCTCCAACTCTAAGTAGTTCTAGAATAAGTTTTACCACATCAAGTGGTATTGGTTAGAATTTAAGCCAGAGTGGTAGGCAAGGTTGGCAAGTGCAAAATGTGTCTATGAATCAAGATTTAAGTCAAACAACTACTGCTATCTTGAGCCCATGTCATGGCCAAGCTTCTCATAGAACCCAGGGCTTGAATTTTTTTGTTGTGCAAGATCCAGGACAGGTTAGGAGTTTTGGATTTGTTGGGAAAGGACGAAATCTTTCAAGCAGGTTGGTACAAAATGCTGGATATCCTGGGATGCTCAGTAATGCTCAAAGTCAGGGTGAACTTTTAGGAATTGATAGTGGGCTGAGGCTGATGGACAAAAGTGCATCATATTTTGGATTGACTCCAAAAATTGAGTGTGACACACTTTCTGACCATTTTCCTTCAGAAGATCTCATGAATCTCCTCTTTAAACAAGCTTGTATTCCTCAATATTATTTTCCCTTTAGTTTCAATTCATTGCTCAAGTTGCATCACTTCTTGCAATTTAAGACCATGGTGCTGAACTTCTTTGATCATGTGCACTTTTATCATTTAAACAATCTAGGTCTATGTTTTGTCCTATTCACTTTCTTGCATACATATTGTGTGTGAAGCAATACTATGAACACTGTTTTTTAATAAATGACCAACGAAAGTTTAGAACATGTATGTCATATATAAGCATGGAAAAACAAAATGGCACAATAGTTTTGGTCTAAGATTCTAAAGGAAAACACCCCATTATTGCATTGCATGACTTTTCTTATTCCATTCACATTAATTTATATGCATGGGACTTCATACATACTAGGGGAATGCATTGGCTCAGGCTGTTTTCTTTTGTGAAAACAATAAATTGAAGTTTATTGGAAACAAAATTATGCACCAGCGTACATTTTTGTATGTGCACCTCCTAATTTGTGTGGCTACAATTATAACATGCATACATTTGTTCACTTATCAGAATGAATTGTGTTGTAAGAATATTTTCAATGACCTTGTTGTGAATGAATATGGTACATGCTAAAAACAAGAAGAGTATGTTGCTAATGCTTCTGCTGGTGATTGATGGTTTTATCATTTAAACAATCTAGGTCTGTGTTCTGTCCTATTCACTTTCTTGCTAACAAATATATCTTTCGGGTTATGTAATTGTGCAGCAACAGGACGGGATGGGGATTTCAGAAAATGAATTCAATTTAGATGGGGTATCGATTGGATAATGTTCATGTCAATTGAAAAATGTTTGTACTGTTATCCAAAGAGAAAGCCGGCCTTCCCACCCTCAAGTGAGTTGAGTGGCATATAGCCCCATACTGCTCATTGCTCAACACAAACGTGACTTTATGCTTGCACACTACAAAACAGTGGTAGCATTTCTGGATGAGTGTGGGGATCATCATGGAAAGGCTTATGTGCAAATGTAGATGTAGTTGTATCATATTTTCTTGCACCTAGATTGGGTTAAAAGTTAAAACTTCTTAGATATAATCTCATGACACATTTCAGAGGAATCTCACGCTCTTATGTGATTGCAAGTCTTATTACTATGATATTTGGATTTGTTAGAGCAAATGAAAAGGCCGAAACAAATTGCAAATCCCTTATGGGAGTATGTCCATGCACCATTTTATTATTCTCTCTTAGGGGAAGCTTACTTCTAGCCCACATTCAGGAAAATTCTTGTGCTTTTCTGGACTAGTTTAGACACTATGAGAAATAATAATTATTTGCTCGAGGCATTAATTGATATTCATCGTGGTACTTCCTGAGTTTTGATACACTTCAATTACAACAGGAATTTCACTTGGTTGAAATGGTGGAGTTGCTCTACACAAGTGTAGGCAACCAGAATTATCCAGCACTAAATAGCTGGCTTGCAAGGGGTTGTATGTGCTGGTTTCATAGATTCATTTAAAAGAAATAACAGTAATTTCAAAAGACTCTAGCAGAAGCAGATGTAGGATTTAGGGTTTGCGGCTGAAAGGAAAACAGTGTAGGAGTGTGAAGGGGCAAATTTTGATGGTAAAATTGAGATAAATTTCAGAAAATTACAGAGCTGAGTATAATGATATTTACCTTGGAAAGAAATTTGAAGTGGAAGCCCGAAGCAAGTGAAGGGAGGAAGACGTCTCTGGCGGAAGCTTCTTGGACGGAAAGAAAGTGCATGTTCCTCGTCCAATTATTAAATAAAAATCACTCCAGTTCAGGCATTTCACCTACTCTGTCATATTGTGAGAAATAAAGGAAGGTGGTGTCTCGAAACCCCCATAGATGCTAACTTTAAACTACCTTCTCAATAATTTGTAACGTTTTGTTCACAGATTACAGGAATATGTAACAAATTTGTGGATATTTCTGCCGGCTTCATGTAGTGGGTGAATATTCGAGACCGCCATCATTATGGAGAAAGGCATTGGCATAACAGTTGAGGTTTTGCGGGAAGTTCTTGGAAATCACTGAGAATAAACAGAACTTGCACGACACATATGAACAATTTGCCCATTGTATGCCCGCAGAATGTGGACACTAGGTGTCAACCTTAGAAAGAAAAGGACGACAGAAGTCTCACTCAAAGGAAGGCCTATCGGCCTAACTAGTCACTCAAATAAAACAATGTGATGGATAAACTATTCATATCACATAACTCAATTCCTTAAAAACTATTAGGGATTTTTTTCCCTTTCATGATCTGGCAATATTTCCATGTTGTTTTTCTATATTACATCTGTAAAAAGGAAGCAACCCTCTGCTGCTCGATTTTTTGAATTTAGCCTGACCTGGACCTAACATGGATCTGTTTGTAAATGGTAGGCATAGGCCTTATTAACAAGGTTTACTGCAATTTGGTCTACACCTTGTGGCCAATCTGGAACTGTAGATTAGAATCTTCGGTGATAGGTTTCAGACATATCAACAATTTTGTTGCGTTTTGCTAAAGGATATTACATCTGATTTTTGTCATGGACCTATAATTTCCGATTCTGGAATGCATGCAATTTTGCAATGTAAGTGGTAAATAATTTTTTGGGATCCGCAGCCTGTCGATGTAGGTACTGTGAAGAGGAGTGTCTTGCAATCTACTTTTATGGTGTGGTTCTGCTGTTGATAGGTATTGCTTTTATTTTATTTATATTAAATTAAGATATTAATCATTCATGGACATTACAACTATTATTTCATGTGCAAAATTTCAAACAAAACATTGTCCTAAGGATATCTATGTTAGAAATACGCACTTAGAGGTGGAGAGAGTGGAAAAACACCGTGTCGTTTATAGAGACGAAAGCATCATTCACGTACAGATTTTGTCCCTCTGCAAGCAGTATGATTGAAGGCAACATGTTTCCCTTCTTCCATACTTTACCGTGAGGAAGAGGTCTTTGCTTGCATGGCTTTTCAATGATATCTCTGGCAATATTTCAGAGTCCAAAGAGCCACCAGTGGACAATGATATGGTATCAACTGAGGACTGACTGACTTCATGAGAACTACTGCCCGTTTCTGCACCGCCTGCACTTTTCCTGTCGTGATTGAGAAGACGCTTGCGGAGATGGTGAATGTAATATATAGTTTCGAGTACAACGTTGATTTTGTCACTCTGAAAATTAGAACGTTTGATATGTTTTATTGGTATAAGAATGTCCAACAATATTAGACACGCCATTTTCACTCCAGCAATGTTCATCATCTCCGATCAGGAACCTGTTATGATATGTCGATAGAGTGGTCTTAACAGTACCTGTAATATAAATGTTGAAGCATTAGCAATGCGTGAAATTTGGATGAATATGTTTTCCCCGAGGCAGAAAGAAAGAACACACTTTGTGCATCTCCCGACATTTGCAGCTCTCGCGTTTGATTCACAATCCCTGATAATCCAAAAATATAAGGTTACATCCTCGTCCTTTGCATATTGCAGCCAGTAAGCAGACAAAGAATTTGTCTCTTCGGCAGAAGATAGAGCATCATGTCGAACCCTTAACTTCTTCTGCAACCCTTAACTTCACTTTCGGGAAAGTCCTATTTCTATCGCGTTTCACAAAAGGAACTGTGATAATAACTTTACCTTCGTCTTACCGGGTGCGATCAAACTTAAACTACTTTCTGACCTGCGACCACAACTTAATGATATCCTCACGGTTGAACAAGCAAATATTGTATTTGGACTTCCATTCTAGTTAAAATAGGTGAGATGGCAGCGCCATATCAATTTCATCTTGCTAGCACCAGTAAGAACCAATGCAAACTACCTACTTCACACTTGGGGTTTAGAGGATGTGCATGAAAATAGTCTTAGGACTTGGGTTGCCATTGTGAACTTTGTTTTGTGTCGTGTATTGCTCCGATTAATAAGACCATGGAAACAGTTAAAGAACATTTCGCAAGATCTCGAGAAAATAGCGTTTATCAGCATAACATTTACCTGTAACAACGCAGAACACAGATGAGGATTCTCCAGCTCTCCGCCAATAACAAAAATGCCCACCATTCCGCTTGTAAATGAAGACCATGATGCTCGTAACTGTAAAATAGACGATCAACATAACATTTACTTGTAACAGTGCATAATGAAGACGAGGATTCTCTAGCTCTCCGCCCATAACACAAATGCCCACCATTCCGCTCGTAAATGAAGACCATGATGCCCGTAACTGAAGGATCTTGCCCGTAACTGAAGGATGAATACCATGACGAATCTCCAGAAAATGCGTACAGGAAGAGCAGAAAGCGGTATGCCCACTGAATGTGGACGCCAGGTGTTAGCGTTAGAAACAAAAGTACGACGAAAGTCTCTTTCAAAGGAAGGCCTATCGACCTAATTATTATAATTCACAAAGATATTTGAATATAAGATTTAGGTAAATTATTTAAATGTATAAAGAAAATAAATAATTGAAATAAAGAAAAAACTAGTTATTTCTTAATAAGAATAATAAAAAGAAGAGACATATGCAATTTGTTCAATTCTTAATATAAAATTAATGTGGCATTTAAAAACAATTAATAAAAAATAAAAATTTGAGTTTTAAATCAAATATATCAATAAAAAATGATTAAAACATTTTAATTAGTCTTACTATTGTACATGTTCGCTCCTTTGGAGTATATTTTTCAATCATTTGAAATGTAGTAAAAATTTGTTGGAATTGTAAGTTTAAGTTGTGCACTCTATATAATCCAAGTGCTCAACCAGATTTTGAAGGCATTGATGCAATTTAAACAATGAAAAATGTACACTACCCTCTAAAAGAAATTAGATTAGCACATAAGGGATTTAATCCCTCTCCAGAGTTGATAGATTTTGGGTTAAAAATGAATCTATACTAGTGAATATTGAAACTATTTTATCATAGAGAATACTCTTTCCCATATATATATATATATATAATATTTATATATATAATTCATTATTTTAAATAAGCAAAATTCTCCACTTAAGTTTAAGAATATAACTCTCTTCAATTAAAGGAAAATTTAGTTTTACATCTTTCATAGTTTTTCAACAAATAATAATAATAATAGTTTAATTTTAAAGTCATAGCCAAGTTTGGAACCAAAATTGTTTTATGAGACACTAGTTTATGGAAAAGTCCTTTGTATTTGAATATTTATCTATTTAGGAAAAAACACAGGTTCTTAAGAACTATTGGTTATTTTTTTATTCTCTATAAAAGTGTAATATACTTTATATATCTTATTAGATTTATGATTATAATATAAAAAACAAAGATTATATAACAATAGGCATATGACAATTATTATATAATGTAATCATTAATATGTTTTAATGATTAGCTATAGAACAATTATCACATGATATTTATTCATTGCATTATGATAATATATCTAATAATATACGGTAGGCATACTATAGAAATTTTCCTCAAATTTGAGAAGATTGCATGAAATTCCTGAGATTTTTTAAAATCGATAGGAAGAATGAGTCCTTTTGTAATTTTTTCTCAATTAAAATGTGTTTATTATGATAGGCATGCCTCATATTAAGATTCTATCCTCAAATTTGAAGGGTTTCCTAGATTTTCGAAAGTTTTTCCACATAAAATGTGTTTAAGGAGGTTTTTCAAAATTGATTTTTGAGAAGGATATTTAAAATAGATTTGGTGGCACCCCTTATTGTTAAATTTGGAGAGGGTTCCTAGATTCCACATCAAATTTGGGGAAATTTACGTTATAGTAACCTATTTTGATTTGAGGAGGTTGCTCAAAACTGATTGTATACAACCTCCTTTAGTTTGAGAAGGTTATTGTTAGGAAATTTAGCTACGTAAATTCCCTTATATTTAATTGTCAATCTATGGTCATAAACTTTTAAACACCAACATTGTATGTGTGGATCTAGTACATAAATTATTCTCAAGCTATAAAATAACTTTTACAATCTAATGCTCCAAGGCATGCATTGGCAATAAAATGAACTATCGGACTGAAAATTAAAGGGATACAAAGATTTGTTGGATCAATGAGCTTATGTTTTCAAGACAACTTTGTGGACTCCAATCATATTCCATTGTTTGTCATAAAGTGATTCTACGATTAATTAAGAAGCACTTTCATTCTTCAACCTTCAATGCCTAACTTTTGTAGGGGGGAATCCACACTTTACACTTGAAAGATAAAATTCAATTAGGAAGAAAGTAAAATGCTACACGTGATCACTAGGATTACATTTACAAAACAATTTTATGATCTCTGATCACAATACTTTGTTTGCATAAGTGTCAAATAGTTTTGTAATTCCTTAACAAGCACTTTTGTTCATCAACCTTCAGTGCCTAACCTCTACAAGGAATCCACACTTTTGCAATGAATAACGTATGAAAGTTCAAGAACTAGAATTACAGAGAATTAAGATATTAATCTACAGATAAATAGAAATACAAATTATTTAATTAGATCGTCTAACTAAGAAATAAATGAATTCACAACACAAACCAGGTAGGGAGTCTTACCTACTGACTTGCGCTACAAAAGAAAACTATAGTTGATATGAAATTACAAATTATTTAATTATATCGTCTAACTAAGAAATAAATGAATTCACAACACAAACCAGGTAGGGAATCTTACCTACTGACTTGCGCTACAAAAGAAAACTATTGTTGATATGAAATTACGGAATTAGATCGCTACTTGAAACTTGGCAAGTTTTAAATGGGCCTTTCAAAACAGTAATTTAATACATCTGAACAAGTTATCCAAAAAGTACATGACACACATAATAATTGTTGAAAAGTGTGCAACAAAAAATGCTAAATTTAGAATGTGCTAAAAATGGACATGCTAAAAATAGCATGTCTAAAAATAGTAGTTTGGCCAACGAGGTTATTGGCCACATTGGGTGAGAGGTGAAACTGCTAAAAATAGAAAGTTCTAAAAATAGCATTTCTAGGTCCCTTCCTATTTATAACAGTCCCTAGTCTATCTAGAGGAAGTAAAATTAATTTTGGTCTTAACAGCAGTTTAAAATATTAATTAATTAATCTCCGTGAGTTAATTAAATATGAAAAATTAAACTTGAAGTCTTTGTGAGATCATGCAATTATTTTCTCTCTTGATTTAGGAATTTATCCCTTGATTAAAGGAGATAAGGTTTAGTTCTATAATGAGAGAATCAGTTGACTTAGTTCTAACTAGTCAAGTCCAGTTAGATTATTTTAACAAGTTGTTAGAATAATAAAATATAGTTTGTTAATGCTTGCATGCATGAGAAACTATTATTTTAGATAACTGAGGATTCACTCATGGATAACTGGTGCATGTCAATTCTGTCAGAGACCCAGTTGACATCAGATGTGGGACAATGTACTATCAGATGCTTAACTATTTCTAGTAAGTAGTTTTTGCATGGTTGAGGAACTAGTGTTCTCAAGGAATACGTAGTTGGACCATTGCTTGTTTTTGGTATGTTGGAATTAATAGCATATGCTTTTGCTATTATTTCCAAAGAAAACTACGTAAGGACCATAGGGAAAGCCTATATAAACAGGGCTTGGTTGGTTCATGAGACATATCTTCATATCTTCATAGTTCGTTGAGAACGGAATAGCTTGAGAGCTAATTCTTTTTGTATTGTGAAGAGGATTTCCAATTGATTGATAATACATGGTTGGGGTTTTATGCTGGTGCTTTCCCTTAGATATATCTTGTGTTATGTGTGATTATTTCTCTTGATCAATTATGAATGTTTCTACTTGATGTTGCTCATGAATTCGATTATGCTTCCGCTTAATGTTTTTGTAGAAGTAGAACAAGTATTGTGCTTTAGGACATTGCATATATCAGTTTGTTCTACAGGTGAAATTTCTACATGGCGTCAGAGCTAGTTGATTTGTAGAAAATGTTCTACATGGTATCAAAGCTAGCTGATTTGTAGGAAAAATTCTACATGGCATCGAAGCATAGGTGATCAAGCAAGAACAGTATACTAGCAGGAGAAATTCGAAGTTTATTATTCAGGATATAGATCTCAAGTTCTTATCACATCTATTTCATCGATGGCATTCTATGGTTTGAGGCTTGAGTATGCCCTTGATGGCAGCTCAAACTATATAGTTTGGAAGGATTGTATGGAGGCAGTTTTGGAAGATAATGGTTTGAAGGATTTCATTGATCAAGAAATCCCTAAGGCTACTGACAAGACTAAGCAGGTGGAATGGAAGAAGTGTGTGGCTAGAGCTAGGAGAATTCTCTTGGAGGGAGTGTGAGATCACATTGTCTCGAGCCTCCATGGGAAGGAGAATCCACATGCAATGTGGAAAACATTGAAAGATATATTATATCAGAATAACAGTGATCAAAGGAAGTTGGCACTGAAGGACAAACTTCGAAAGATTAAGTGTGAAAGGGATGAGATGATCTCTATGTATTTGACCAAGCTCATCACATGCAGGGATGAGCTTGCAAGTGTAGGGGTTGTGACATCGGATGAGGATATGGTGAGTCTAGCACTCCTTGGCCTTCCTAAGAGTTGGCATAGCTACTAGGACTCGGTGAATGGAAGGGAGAAACTGCTAGATTGGGAATGACTATGGTCAGATTTGATGCAAGACGAGATCAGATGGAGCACTAGAGACAATTCTTCATCTATGCATGATGAGGAGAACTGTGCCTTAGTGAGTAAGGCGAAGAAGTGGAAGGAGAAGGTTTCTCTTTCCGAATCCAATTCTTCCAATGATGGGAAGAAGGTTGATAAATTGAAAGTGCGATGCTTTTGTTGTCATGAGGTGGGCCATTATGCTGCAAATTATCCATGGAGGAAATCCAGGAAGGGATCTGGGGAAGCATCTGAACGTGAGGCACTTGCTTCACAGTTTGAGTTGGATTTCACACTCTTCACATGCATGGTTTCATCCATGGTGGGAAGTGGTTAGTTTCTTGACAGTGGAGCTTCTTTCCACATGACCGAAAACAAGAGCTTGTTTAGTACTTTGGAGGAGAAAGATCTCCAAATACTCATAGCGATGGGTAATGATGAGAAGTATAGTGTCTCAGGTGTAGGCACGGTTATTTTTCAAAGGGAGCATGGA
>APFE030685965.1:0-45127 GCA_000404065.3 Pinus taeda
AAAATGTCCTCTTTATGCTCAAATGTTGATAATTTGGCATGTTCAAGAGCGGCGTATGCATATTTCCTGGGGTCATATGCTCTATTTGGGAGTATAGGAAGACGTAGGGCTTGAATTTTCATGGCTTCCTTTTCTGTATGTTTTAAATCGTGCAGGGTGAAAACCCCACACCTGAGAGGAAAAGTTGGCCAGCCTCTTTTTTGCTTGTTCCTAAGAGTCTGTGTGGTACTCTTAGCTGAGAGTTGGTAGGCAATTTCTCGGGCTAACAATTTATCAGGAACGTAAAAGGGAAGGACATGGGGATTGGCTTCACTACCAAAAACTCTAAGATATGTAAAATTTTCTTCACCAAACCAGCTACCTACTGACGGCAGGTCAAAAGAGGCTAAGTAAGAAATCCTTGGAATGGGTTTATTAAAAATGGCATAATAAATAGGAATCATGAAACCATTACAGATACTATACAAGTGGGCTTTGTGAGATGACTTCCACATCTTACGATGGTAAATATGGATGGGGGAGGGGTCCTGTGCGGTCCACCTCCAGCCGAGAATGGGAAATTCGGAATTAAAACACAGGGTATCCAGAATATAAGCACTGTAATAGAATGGGGGGATTATCCTTTCACTAACTCTGGTCTTATTCCTATATTCTTGGATGGCTAGGGCAAGTTTATCCGAAAGGATGGTGGCCCATTCCATAATCCAACTGTTAATTGCCGCCTCCATGAGGGGAACCATTTCGATAGTAAAATTGGTGGAATCGTGAAGACCCCATAATCTACACATCATTATAGCAGCATAGCAATAGGGTGAACACAAGGAGTCGACTGAGTACTTACCGGAGGCTTCATGCTTGTGTTTAGCTGGATTCTGCCTCCAATCCTTGATAGGCTCAGACTCAGTTTCATTCTCACTCACGAACTTCTCCAGAAATGCCTTATTGTAAACCTTCTCAGGCATAGGCAAATGATACATTTGCCTCAAATCCTCTGGCTTGAAGGACCCAAAAATCCTTCCATCTGTTGCAATGAAGGTTCTGTCTTTGATAGAAATTTCCTCAATTGCCCATTTGATAACATCAGTGTAAGGAAGCATTTGCTCTCTTGCCGCTATCCTATTCCAAGTCCTTGAGAGTGCACTCTGATCTCTTGGTAGAATCTGCGGTAGCTTCTTCTACCACCTGCTCAGGCTTCTCGGCTTCCAGCAAATCATAAGTCCCCTGCCAGGTAGTTCTGGCCAGTCCCGCGCACGTTGTATCTGATATCAATCCCTTCTTACTGTTCACGATTGGTTGTGGCGTGGACGGTGATTCAATAGCGCCTGCAACCTTCTTCTGTTTCTTTCCCATAATGCCTGAATTGCTTTGACAAATCTGTAATCTGCACAGAAGAGTGGTTTTGGCGTAATACTGAGATAATAATAAAGCTCACAACTGAGAGAGAAATAAGAAGAACGTCGATATATACTTGGCCTTTATTAAAACAACGCGGATATGATCTATAGGCAGATTTGAAAGGATGGGTTCATTAAGGGGCCGTATAGGACCTGCCACCTTATAAATGCTTATTAGTGCAATATTCGCCTAAACATCTTTTGAATCATGTAATGGGCGTACCGGCGGCCGAGCGGGAATGATTATGCCTTAATTGTCATTAATCTGAGCTTTCCAATCATTCTAACGGCTTCTTCTTGAGAACTGTGCCTTATCTCATCGGATCGGAGAGGGGCGCGAGGATAGATTTAACAATGTCTCAAACGACGCCGATCACCGATCGCCGATATCGGATCGGGGAAAGGCTCGTAGATAGTTTTAACAATGTTTCAAACAATACCGATCGCCGATTGCCGATATCGGGTCGGGGAAAGGCTTATGCGCATTAAGGTTTTGGCAAGGGGAAAACGCCGATCGCCGATCGCCGATATCGGATCGGGGAAACGTCTATGAGCAGTACTTGACATACGAAGGGAACCGCCGATCACCGATATCGCCGATGGCTTTATCGGGTCGGGACTTCATTGATAGGCATAATAATGATGCTCAAGAAAATGGCCGATTGCCGATATCGGGTCGGGGCTTTGGCCGATGGGCGCAATAGTGATGTACAAGGGAATGCCGATGGCCGATATCACCGATAGCTTTATCGGGTCGGGGTTTGGCCTTTTGATTGCTTGATGCTTACATTTTTGCTTTATTTCCAATATTTCAAAGGAATATTGCTTTTCTTGGATTTATTGGAATTTCATAAAGTAAGGATTATTGACCATCAATTTTATTTTGAAAGGGACCCATTTCATATTTTAATGGTCTTGTGAATAATAATAAAGATGAAATGGGGGGTTGTTTTGCAAGGCACAACAGGTTCCCAACCTCTTATTTGTTAACATAAACAAGTTTTTATAGTGAATAAAAGAATGCAGAAATAAAACCATTGTGCATGTAGGTTTTAACCCCGTCCAAAAATTACCTGCATATGAATTCTAAAAAACATAGAAAATAAACAATGCGAGAGCATAACACATAAAACACATATACACAGAGATTTTCCCCTGGATCCCAAAACTGGGACCACCAGCTTGATTTTTCATTATGTTCCTTTCAATGTTATAATACATATTTATACATGCCGAAGCATCCAATACCATGGACCAAAAACCATAGGTAGGTCTGCCCAACCTAATATAGGGTCCAAAAGAAAATTTCCCGTAGAGGGGGGCTATCCACCCCCCTCTAACCCCTCGGTTCACTACGTAGGTTAGTCGTGGAAAGAATATAACACAACCCAACATTCTCCCACTTGTTTTTTTCTTTCCACAAGGGGCCACAGGAGAGCTTAGTCATTTATCCATCCCTGAAACACCCATTGTTTCTCTACACCAAGAGAACTTCTCAGAGCTCATAGATTTTGTCAATGCATCTGCAGTATTCTACAAAGTGTCCACCTTTACTAACAACACCCTTTTGTCTTCTATCATATCCCTCACAAAGTGATACTAAACATTAATGTGCTTTGTCTTTGATTGATAAGGAGGGTTCTTTGCCAAGAAAATTGCACTTTGGCTATCACAGTCTATCCTTATAGCTCCCTGTACTAATCCCATACATGAACACAACCTCAGAAACCAAATGGCTTCCTTGCTTGCATGAGTGGCTGCCATGTATTCTGCCTCTGTAGTTGATAGTTCCACTACAGATTGTTTCTTAGTCATCCAAATGACTGCACTTTCATATAGAACATGGGACATATCCTCTTCCTCTTCTTGTGCCTTGGGACACCGTTCAACAGATAACTTTACACCTAAAACAATAGGAACCTTCATAGGTTTACTATCCTGCATATTAAACCTCTACAATATCATCTCGACATACTTCCTCTAGTTTAACCAGAGCTTCCTCCTTGTCCAATCTCTTTTAATTTCCATGCCCAAAATATAGTTTGCAACAACAAGATCTTTCATGTCGAATTTGGAGGACAAATGGGTCTTCAAATCCTAGATAATTTCTTTTTCATTTCCAACGAGCAACATATCATCCACATACAAGACCAGATAAATAAGATGGTCACCAATTAGTTTAAAATACACACAGTGATATACGTTTCTTCTGGTGAAGCCATGTCCCCGTATAATTGTATCAATTTCTGATATCACATCCTTGGTGATTGTTTTAACCCATACATAGACTTCTTTAACTTGCATGCCATTTCCTTCTTACCCTTCACCACAAAACCTTCAGGTTGCTTCATATAAATCTCCTATTCTGGATACCCGTGAAGAAATGTTGTCTTCACATCCATCTGTTCTACCTCAAAATCAAAAGTAGCAGCAACAGATAAAAGTAATCTAATTGAAGCTACCTTGGAAAAAGGAGAAAAATATCACCAAAATCAATTCCCAGAACCTAGAAATTACCTTTTGCTACCAATCGAGCTTTGTATTTCTCCACCTTTCCTTCTGCATTTGTCTTCTTCTTGAACACCCATTTGCTACCAATGTGTTTCCTTTCAGCAGGCAACTCCACCAAATCCCAAGCCTCATTTTTGTGCAAAGATGCCATTTCATCAATCATGGCCTGTTTCCGGAGTTTTCCATCCTCTGAATCTACTGCTTCCTTCACAGTTCTAGGATCATCGTTAGTAATAGATAAAGCAAAATTTTAATAGAAAGCAGATGGACTATGCCTTTTTGGCTGCCTTATTTCTCAAACTGATCTTCTCACACCTGGAGTTTGTGTCTCTTCATCTTTTGATTCCTCCTCTGCTATAGAGTCTGATTCTTCCTCCTTTAGCTCAAACTCTATCTTCTCAGGTTCCTTTTGTTGGACTTCATGTTTAATAACATCTTTCACCTCTCTGAACACCACATCTCGGCTGTATACAACCTTCCTTTTTATTAGGTTCCAAAGCTTATAACCCTTTAAACCATCCTTATACCCAATAAAGATGCACTTTTCAAATTTAATATCTAACTTGGTTCATTTCTCCTTTGGAACATGTGCATATGAATCACATCCAAATACCCTCAGATGTGAAAGAGAGGGTTTCTTACTAGTCCATACCTCTTGTGGAGTATTATCCTCCAACGCTGATGAAGGTGATCTGTTGACCAAGTAACATGCTGTCTCCATCGCCTCTACCCAGAATTCTGTCCTAACCCAACACCACTGAGCATGCTTCTTTCCCTTTCCATCAATGTCTTGTTCATTATTTCTGCAACTCCATTTTGCTGAGGTGTATAGGGAGTAGTCTTCTGCCGTGCTATACCACACTTCTTATAGAATTCTTCAAATTCCTTACTGCAAAACTCTCCACCGTTATATGCCCTTAGCACCTTTATCTTCTTCTCTATCTGGTTTTCTACCAGAGCCTTAAATTCTTTAAACCTGTCAAGGACTTCAGATTTCTTCTTAAGGAAATATATCCATGTATTCCTTGAGAAGTCATCTATAAATGATACATAGTACCAGACTTACCCAGTGATGGAACCTTCACAGGTCCAAACACATCACTGTGCACAAGCTCTAATATCTGTTTTTCCCTCTTACCACGAGAGGGGAAACTCACCCAATTCTTCTTTCCATATACACAACTTTCACAAAAATCAAAATCCAGAGAGCTATTACTCATACCTTCTACCATACCTTTACCATGAAGTATTCGAAAGCCCTTCTCTCCAATATGTCCAGGGCTTTGATGCCACACCATGGTCTTCTCTCTAGAGACTAGTAAATGTTCTACTCCACTTTCAGGAACCACAGAACTGTCGCACCCATCAATAATAGTGCTACCTTGTAGCTTGTATAGAGTTCCAATCTGAACTCCCTGCATCAATACCAGTGATCCCCGGACCATTTTGTAGGTATCTTTCTCGAACACTATTTTTACACCTCCATCATCTAGCTTGCTTACAGAAATTAGATTTCTGGCGTCGGAAGTGTTCTACCCTTCCACCTTGCAACTTCAACTTTACTTTTCCATGAACAATAATTCTAGCCTTCCTATCATCCCCTAAGAAAACATCACCACCATCATATTTCTCATACTCGCAGAACCACTCTCTATGGGGAGTGAAGTGAAAGGATGCACCTGAGTCAATCAACCATGCCTCATGATCTACATGTGTACTTGAAGAAGCCAAGTACATATCCCCACCTTCATCTGAGGTTGTTTTCACCTCTGCAGAAGGAGCATCATCAGATCCCTTTCCTTTGTCAGGAGCTTTAGATTTACTATCCCTTTTGTAGTGCCCTTCCTTTCTGCATTTCTAGAAAACAACCTTTATAGGTTTTCCTGGAGATTTAGATCTCCCTATAGATTTAGATCTCCCACTCAATGACTTATTTTTGTTTCTGTTCTGGGACCGTCCTCATACAGACAAGGCATCACCATTCTGGCTCTCCATATTTTTCCATCTTATCTCCTTCGTCAGCAAGGATGAGACTATTTCATCAAACTGCAAGGCAGTTGCATTACTACCTATTGAAATAACCAGACTATCCCACGAATCTGGTAGAGAACACAAAAAATTGATGCAGTTATCTTCATCTAAAATTTTAATATCAACAAATAATAACTGACTTACCACAGTATTAAATGTGTTCAGATGCTCTATCACGGAGTCTCCATATTTCATCCTCGGGTTATACAATTTTTTCCATAGGAACAGTTTATTCACCATAGACTTAGATTGGTACAAAGTACCTAACTTATCCCACAAAGACTTTGCCATAGCTTCCCCTGATACATTCAGCAATACTGAATCTGAGATGCACAATTGTATTATGCTCTTTGAGTTCTGATCCAATTTCTTCCATTCTTCATCGAACACTCCCGTTGGTTTAGTACCCAGATCTACTGCGATCCACTAATCTTTATCCACCAACAAATCCTCCATCTTGAGTTTCAACAACTCAAAACTCTGACCATTAAATTTCTTGATCTCTATCTTTCCACTGCCCACCATCTTCTTTCACCACCAGAATCGATCTCGCAGATCTCCCACTGAGCAGGGTCTACCATAGGCCTGAGCGAAACCCCTCAGTAACAAAGGTGTCCCCTTGAAGCCAAAATAGCTCTGATACGAAAGGTAGGTTTTAATCACGTACATGAATTACCTGCATACGAATTATAAAAAACACAGAAAATAAACAATGAGAGAGCATAACACATAAAACACATATACACAGAGATTTTCCCCTAGATCCTAAAGCCAGGACTACGAGCTTGATTTTTCATTATGTTCCTTTCAATGTTACAATACATATTTATACATGCTGAAGCATCTAATACCATGGAACAAAAACCATCCATCCAAAACCATGGACCAAAAACCATTGTGTCCAAAGCCATGGACCAAAAACCATAGGCAAGTTCGCCCAATCTAATATAGTGTCGAAAAGAAATTTTCCTGGGGCACTGCCTCGGACGCCGTAGAGGGGGGCTACCCGCCCCCCTCAAACCCCCTGATTCACTACGTAGGTTAGTCATGGAAAGAATATAACAAAACCCAATAGTGCAAAGCGCTAGAGAAGTTTTAACAAGCCCCCCCTACAATCAATAGGAAGCTGATTAAAATATAATTCAATTTTGATAACAATCTATGGAATGTCACTCTATTTCTTTTAGTGCTATTGTTTGAGTTCTAAATATCCAACGGTGGCCGATTTCATGGAATGACTTGTTCCTTTTTCTCATCTTTCCTTCCTCTCTTTAACTTGAAAGCAAGAAAAGAGTGAGTGGATTGACCATAAAATGAATACAAAATACATTTTAAATTGTCAACATTAATCCAGAAGCCATGTGAGATACACAAAAATAATGAATTAGATTAATTAAAGAAGACAACAATTCTTTCAAATTCCAATCACAGTGGGACAGGGCCTTAAGCACTTGAAATGGACTGTTATTTCTACAGTGTTTGAGGATTGGCTTTGATTGTAGTCACAATTGCATCTATCAGAGTGGGGGGGGGGGGGAGGTATGGCACAAGTTTCATGCCTTTTGTGATTACGATATCACAAAGGGGTACGTGGAAGTGGAAGGGGTCATATTGGGGCTTCTATCGTAGATCGCAATCGACGGTGTAGAAAGGTCTAGACTCAAGCCCACGAATGATGCGATGTGATGGACACGACAATTTATACAATGAAATTTATTATCCCGTCGGGTCTTCCTTTATTTAAACACTTTTTCATTTAATATTTATTTTCATAAAAATTTCATTTTTCATTGGGAGATCAGACTTGGAGTGGAGTGGCATCACTAACAAAAATTTGCAATCTGTGTCGGACGTGAAATTTTATGTACCCAAATTAACAGTTATATCGAATCAGCATATCCCAATAAAAGAGGGTAGGTGTCTTGGAGTTAAGCCCATGGGTATTGCAATCATCCTAGATGAAATGGAGTTATAAAGCAGAGTTGACAGTTGTGTCGAGTCTGGGCCTGAATGAAATTTTGAAATCGTAAAGGCAGAGGAATATGGGATCAAGCCTACAATTCTTGCAATTGTGCAGATGAGGGGGAATTATGAAATGGAGTGTATGACCTGTTTTGTCTAGTTGATCACAATCACAAAAGTGATAGGCTATGAGACTTGGGATATGGGATTTATGATTGCGACGGCTTGAGGGTGACGTAGTAGTGATGTCATGAATGACATAATGGTGACATCATGCAATGACATGGAATATGACATAGAGGGTGACGTGGCAAGTGATAGATTACATGGCATCTAATGTGGAGAATGATGTGGTGGATGACATCGTGGGTGACATCATGGGTGATGTGGCATAGGAATGGGTCCTACAGCTCGTCTATTGCATATCGCAATTGCGTTTGATAGGGGCCTAGCCACGGACGTGAGATTTTTTATGAGTTGCAATTGAGCATCCCATCGGGTCCGAGCCATATTGCAAATCACAATCGCATAGGCAGAGGGGTAGAGGATCAAGACTGCGGATATCACAATGCGATGGATGCGCTGACTTTTTAAAACAGAATTTATTATTCCGTCAGGTCAATCTTATCACAATCGCAATGGATTTAGGCCTTTGGGACTTAGGCCACGGATATTGCGATCCCCCAAACATGATGAATTATGAAATTGCATTAAAACCGCCATCAGGTCTAGCCTTTAAATCGCAATCGCAATGGGCCAACGGAGGGGCATTAACCATGATATGTTTCAACGCGAGGAGTAAGATTTCTAATAAGTATAAGCTTGGTTAAAAATCTAATTATTATTATTTTTTTAAATAACCTATGTTTAATAATTAGGGCTTTAAAAGCCTAAGTATGCGTTTTGTTCTCGGGGGCTATTTAGTTTTTTTATTTTTATGAAATAAAATCAGATGGTTTTAAAACTAAAAAAATTCTTTATTATTTTTTATGAAAAATAAAAATACTTTTTATTTTTTTGTGTTTTGAATTTAAAAAGGGTCCCCTATTTTTATATAATTAATTTCATAGGAAATTATTATATAAAAATTGGGGGTTGTTGAATAGTACAACAATTGGCAATTCACTAGAAGAACCAGCTATATCTAATAAATAATAATGAAATTTTCCAAAAATTCAGTAAAAATAATTTAGGAAGGGGAAACTACTTATTGAAATATTTAGATAAATAAATTTATTTTGATCATAAAAAGAATCATTAAATTGCAATTTCTTAAAACCCTTCATAGAAGAAAACACCTATTTATCCATATCAGTCATTAATTGGTTATAAAGATAAAGTAGGGTGCCTTTTACAACTTAGCTTTTTATGTACTCATTTGTCATAGGTAGAGCCACTGTTGCCATGAAACACTCATAGCTTCAACATGGTTACATTTTAACCAACAATAATTTAGTATCCCATCCATTTAATAGCACAATATTTAGATGTATTTTTTATTTTATTTTTAACTACTACCTAAAAGTCATTGATTTGGTGGCCAGATAGTGACAATGCCTTTCATTGGTAGTAATCAAACTGAACAAGTTGGCTCGTGATGAGACCCATTATCTTATAAGTGAAACAATCATAAGACATTACCCTGATTTGTTCAATATTGGTAATGTCAGATTTATTATTTCCCTATGATCATGGTGTGCAGGCTCATGATGGGACCTATTATCTTTTAGATTTATTATATTTTTGAATTACATTCTAAAAATTACGTTTTAACGGATGGGGACATTCATTGACTCCTTAAGAGTCTTGGATGACAATTAGAGTTGAATACGCCTAGTCATTAGACAATATTTACTTTTTTAAAGATAACCTTTCTTAACTGATAATAGAGTAAAAATGACTTTATAATTTTTTGAGGTTTAAAAGATTTCACAACTTAATGGAAAAAAATTACAAAGTTCTATAATTTTTATCTAATTTTCAATTTTCATAACCATTTCCTTAAAAATTTCTACTTTCAAATTGGAAAATCATAAAATGATTTCAAGATATTTTTTGAAAAGGCAAAGGTATGTTATTAACATTATTTTCTAAAAGGAAAATGTAAATGCGATATGATAACAAAATTTTCTCAAGATATGATCATTCACAAGTATGATGGTAAAATCACCCAACACCAAATCTAAAAGAAAAACTCTAAGAAGAATGTTTATATAAATTTCTTAACAAAAGAAGAAAAAGATAATTAAATAAATAACTCTTCTTATGTTTAAATTTAGATGAACTTTAAATTGTAAAGTTATAAGCATTTAGTAATAATAAAATTTAGTTCAAATGACGAAGCATCTTAACCATTTTTAAATCAATGTAATGCTTAAAAAAGAAAGATTAAGGTTTAGAAATCCCCCATTTTGGCTGATTCGATGAGAATCGTTACTGCTTCCTTTAGAAACTTAAAGTAAATCAGGAAAATGAGCTCATAGTTTAATTTGGTGGAGGTGTGAAAATGCTTGTGAAGAGATGCAAAAGAGAGTTATATATCAGCAAAAAGTAAAAACAAAGTAATGAGACTTACCATTGAATAATTTTATTTAATCTTACCTAAGAGATATGACTTTCTCCAATGCAATGTAACTAAGTCAAAATCATTATTTATTAAATCTAATCTAAAGCAAGAAGTAAACTTAAGAAAATAATGTCATGTTCAAGGTAATCAAATTAAACTAAATTTATCCAAAAATTAAAATTAAGATTTGCTTCTTTATCATTTGCAATGATGCATATTCTCTTCATTTTATGAATTTATATGAGCCCATGTTCCATATTCTATATTTATGAGGTTAATTGTGAGATTTGGAACATGCATAGATAAAATCATGAGTAAGATTATTTGTTGAAAGATTCAAAAGAGAGCATTCAACTAAACTTTGTTTTTAAGATAAAAAACCCTTTAATAATTTAATGAACTATAGAGAGTTTCGATCGGAAAAATATGTTATAGGAACTTTCTTATTAGGAAATCTACAAAATATATTAATCTGATATGAAACTTTTGATAACATATTAAAGGATTATCTGGATTTTAATTAATGAAAGAAACATTAGAAAATTCTCAAATTTTGATAAAACAAAAATGTTTCCTTGATCATACGACAAATTTGTAAAAAGTTAACTACTTGTTTGTTTAAAGTCTCCAAGACCTTCAAAAGAAATGAAAAAATAAGAAATAATGATAAAAAGAAAAACTATAAATAGACAAAAATGAACTTGTGAAATTCATACCTGGAAGAATTTTGATTGTAATTTACCTCATAGATTTTCAAGTTCTTCCCTGTATTTCTCAAATTGGCTGTGTTAAATATCATCTATTTATTAAATCTAAAATGCTAAGTAATGAATTTAGGATTACATTCGCCGCAATTTCACATAGGATGACAATAGTGATGAATATGACCTTTTTAGAAGTCCTTGTGAATCAAATATTTTCAAAACATAGCAATTCTCCACACATGTTTTCTAAAAATGCTATTGTCAGTGTGATGGAGTTTTGCAAAGTAAATACAATCATGAGATTTAAAATCATATGATGTGTTTTATGCCACTTTATCATAAAATGAAAAATAGATGTTGTAAATATTAAATTCACTACTTGCTTATTTAAATCTGTAATGATAACAAAAATAATCTAATCTAAATTAATCTACTCCTAATTACTAACTGAATGGAGGGAAAATGACTAGGTATAATCATACTTACAATGTAACCATTCTCTCATTCTTTTACCTACTTGTATATACAAGTCAAACATTAGTAAAAATATGATGAAAACAATCAAAATGAAACAAAATTTATTATTTACATTTAATGCAAAATTATGTACAAAAATAAGTTTATTTAAAATTAACTTGTTAGTAAACCACCTTTTTTGAAAGCATTCTCTAAAAAAAATATCTATGGGATCATCAAAGATAGGATGAATATTTTTCAGAGAGTGAAAATTTCCAAAGGAGATGATGAAAGGCATGTTGTGAAAAGCATTCTCAAAATTTAGATTTGAGTGATGATGAAATGATTGCAATGAATTTCTGAATATCGAATTAAATTTAAAATGAAATGATTGTTGATATTCAAGGTTATGAAAAACCAATTCATCATCTTTACTTAATAGATCTCGAAGATGCTTAATATTACAAGATTGAACATGCTTGCAAAAGGAAAAGAAAACAAAAGGAAAGAGTATAAAAACAAACAAATCATTATGAAAACTAAAATGACAAAATAATTTTACAAGGCAATTCTAGAAGTCATCATGGATCTTAATCGATGAATTTCCACTAAAAGGACATTCCCTGGAAAAATTATAAATGCAAGTTTATAAAATAGAATCAAAATGAAATACACTAGAAACTCACAAAATTAACTCATCAAAATTCTCAAAATTAAGTTTATGTTTAGAACCAACATTATCAACTCCTCCTCACAGTGAGAAAATTCATGGTAATCTTAAACCAAAGGAAATTCTTCACTTGGTATAGGTGTTTAAGCTTCAAATCCAAACACCAGTTAAGCAAAGTGAGTATTGTAGGCCCTAAACATTTCTATTCATCATACATGCAATGAAAGGAAAGAGACATATCATCACAAATTTTTGAATCCTTGTGAACTCCATCCCAAACATCTTCAAATGATTCACTTTTTCAAATCATGGAAAGAACCTATTAAGAGATGTTTTTGCCAATGTGGACTTAGATTTGGATGCTTAAGTAGAATTTGAAGCATTCCAAAAACTAGGAGATACAACTACTAAGAGCCAAGTGGTATGATTTTGATTTTATCTCTTCTCTACTCAATATGAGCATGTAGAATATTTCAATAATTATAAATTACAATTGAATCCATTGAATCATTGGTAGGGGAAAATAATTTTGCTTCTTCAAATCCTCATTCTTTATCTCCCATCAAAGAAAGAGTGACATTTCCTATAGGAAGTATACCAACAAACATCCTTCATTACCTGAACCTTCATTTGATGAAGAATATTTTGAAGTAGCAACAAATACTATAGATGTGCAACAATCATTGGAAAGATTATCATCCTTATTGGGATCTTCCTAGTCTCAAAATTCTTCTAGGAGATTCCGTAAACACAAAATACTAACTCGAGGATAATCCTCATGTCATTTCCTAGCATAACACTACAGGGACATCATGAAAAGCCTCACCAATACATCATGTTAAACTTCAAAACAATTAACAAATTAGTCAAAAGCCCTAAGATGTTGCTTAATTGAAAGATGATCAAACCTTAAAACCTGGGATAGGAGTCACACCACTAGTTTCAAATAGGGAGTGCACAAGGAAACTTTGGTATTCTAAGGAAGTTCAATGGAAAATACCTCGCTGCCAAACTATTTGATTTTTCCATTAGCCCATTTGATCATATCCCTCAAATTGGAGTTGCAATAAGATAGTTAGAATCTTCTCCATACATATTCCCTCTCTTTCTGTAACACCCTCCTCCCACATCTACCCAAACATTTGGCCAACCAGAGTAAAAATGTGACGAGAGTCCACCATGATATGATTCATACTCTTAAGTCACATTAAGGAAGTGGAATGAATGAAAACACACTATACATACAACCAACATCAACATTAGGGCCCTCAGGAACTAACCCAACCTTTCAGCCAACCAGCGCCTAGCTCCCACTAACATTTTGGAAAACTTCACCTCTGGATGCTCTGATGCTATGGGCATGCCAACATCCAAGGACCTCTAGGCACTCCTACAAGCCTACAAGTCAATGTCCAGGGACTCTTTTTTTCAATGTTCTGCCAACATCCCAAGGATTTTAGACAGTTTTTCATGCCAGAGCCCAGGTCTTTGCTCAGAATTTAAGCATATATTTAGAACAATAAAATAACATGGAAACAACCATATAAATACAATCACTTGAATGAGACCTTGAATGGAGCCCTACTAGCCATGACAGGAATTTCGTCAAACATATCACAAATATGTAATCTACAGGTGTAAATAATAGTTTTGAGCATAGGGGTCTCATACTTAGCTGAGAATAGATAAGTAGCATTGATGCCTGAACACATCAACTAACATTTCATCCTTTAGGTCATAGATACATTGATCATTCGTTTACAAGTAAAAACATGTTGAGATCCATACATATCTACTGATGTAAAACACATATACAACCAACATATTAGCAGCGAAAATACCAATGAAATCACATCCATATAAACCACATATAATCTAGTATAATACTCATAGAAGAACAAGGAGAAATAACCTCATATTGATGATGAAAAATACAAACCCGGGGTGGGACTTCTATGCTCCACCTGACCGTAGAATGGATGAGCCAAATCTCTCTTCAATCATTCATCCCCATGCTATATTCCAAGCATGAATGTGGGATCTCATAGAACACATCAATCCAAAACCGTACTGGGCTTCGAGAGGCCATCGTCTTAGCCCATCAAATTGTGATTCCACGTCATGGTCAGAAATCACAAAACCATCATTAGATTGGTCTCTATCCAAGCCTTCTAGGTCTTCCATAGCATTTTTTCCAATAAAGGCTTCGAGGACTAGTAACTCAGCCCGTAGCTATCGTTGGGCTTCCAGAGCATTTGTCCAACCAAGGCTTACAGGACTAGTAACTCAACCCACCAATGGATTCCAGAGTGTTTTTCCAATAAAGGCTTCCAGGGCTAGTAACTCAACCCAAGTTGTTATAGAGCTTCCAGAGCATTTATCCAACCAGGGCTTCCAAGAACTAAAAAGTCAACCCAAGATAAGGAAACATGAGAACCAACTAAAACAAAACAAAAAAATAAACCAACAAACTCCATGGCTATCTAAGAAATTTCAAGGCCATGCAATCCACTGTTAATCCATGCAATCCTCCATGCCAATGATAGATCATGACCAATCATCCACATGCATATGCCAAGCACGCAAAAACTAGTGAGGAAAACATACATGCAACTTAGTACCTGCAAGTGAATCTTGTTTTAGTTGTTGATCATAATGTCCTCTTGCACTTTCCTTCCCTTCCTTTTCCTTTTTGATCAAAATATCCAAGTATGCCACACCCTCCAAGAGTGCTCCAAGAAAAATCTAAGTATACACGAATATGAGAAAGAGAGAATAATAAGAGAGCTCCAAAACCGAACTGACAAAAGGTTACCAGCTGATCCTCAAAAGCCTTTTTATGAATGAGGTCTCTATTTTCTTCATTTTCCATTATTTTCCTTCATTTCCTCCTCACATGCAACCTATGACTTTTCACCTCCCTTGTCTCTTAATTTCCATTATTTTCATAAATAAATGTGCCAAAATGCCATTTTTCCTTTGGCATTGCCTTTTCCAATTTCCTTATCCATTAGTAACCAAATGAACACCCAAACTAGGATGTATTTCACAACATTCAACTTGGAGTAAGTGTCCCATTGACTGTGGTTATTATTTTTCCTTTATTAACCTTTATTTCATGGAATTTTCACCAGGGTTGTTACAAAACCCTCCCCCTTGGGGGAACACCATCCTCATTGTTCAACAACTCCTATAACTCCAAAATTGTTTTAAGAAAAATATACTGTTGATGGAGCTTTATAACTTAGCTTGATGTGGTATTTACAATGATCAACCTTCTAAGAAGCAAACCGACATGAAAACATAACAACATAACATCATAATTACATAACAACCATACCACTTATTGGAGCTTTTATAACATAGTTCATGGTGATATTTACATCCGTATACATATTCACATACACCAAAATCACCAAAACATATACAAAAACATATACCAAGACATATACCAAAACACCATACCAAAAAACCGTGCCAAAACGGCTTTGCCTCAACTGGAAAGCAAGGAAGGATACATAGCCTGCATCTAACCCATAATCTCCCATGTAGCTTCATCGGGCCTAAAGTGCTTCCATTACACTTTAGCTTGCTTGATTTCTCAGTTTTGTAGCATGAGTATCTTTTTCTACAATATACACTAATGCTCTGGCTAGAATTCTCCATCTAGTTCCACCTGTAATATAGACCAATCAATCACGTGATCATCATATCTAGTATACTTCTTAAGAAATGGCACATGGAAAACATCATGGACTTTCACTGTCATAGGTAGTGCAAGTGTTGGCTTATGGGGGCCTGACCCAGGTTCATAGTTATTTAGCCAAATTTAGCCAAACAAATCCCTACACTACTGGCCCTTTCAGCATCAGCCCACAGAGCACAGACTGAAGTTTCACTCAAAGAAATATGGGGGGATGCTAGAACCAAGTTTCCGCACCCTTGAAATTTCTTTGATGTCAGTTTAGTCGAACTAGTCCTGCCTTCGTGCAGGTTGCTTCACGCACTATTCCAAACTTCAGTACCCTCGCGAAGTGTCACAATAGTCTTTCGCACAACCCTAACAAGGGGCTGAGATGCTTCCGCGCTTCTAAGGCAACGATCTATGCTATTTCCCAACCTAGACTAAATATCTTACTTATATTAGTGACAGGAAAATAGATATTCTCCCTTGCATTCAATTAATCAATACAATTATACACATTCGCACATCATATAAGTATTAAAAGTGAAATTTATACCCAATAAGGCAGATGCATAAAACAGGAAATAAATACGCAGTAATGATAGGAAACTTATCTTTATTAATACTTTCAACTGTTATAGACTCAACTCGCCCTGTGCACTCAGCTGCAGGGGTTCGCGCACTCAACCACAGACTACTAGGCGTCTGCGCGCTTATCTACAGAGCCTCTTCCTACACTACGACCTAACACTAGACTTTACACTTCAGATCTATCTCGCATACGTCATTGATTCTTCTTAGATTATGTGCCTTGACTACTTAGAGCCTTGCCTATTTATACAATCCCATGGTCTACGGACCATGGGTAGATCTATACAGCTGACATTACAATAACAAAATTAGGGTGGAAATCCCTTTGACTCTTTAACAAACTACGCGCTTGACACCCACAAAATGCGAAGTCTTTACATTGGTTTTATTTTTTTTGACCAAAATCTCAGCTCTAAGCCCCAAAACTTCCCTTAGGGGATCCTGCGCCCAACAGGAAGTTGATAGGATATTGGCTCAATCCTCTCAACAATACTAAAGGTTCTGCAAAACCGTGGTGCCAACTTGGCACATGATCCAATCCGTAAGGATCTCTTCTTCGGTTAGATGAACAAGTACACCTGTTCACCAACCTAGAACTCCTTGAACACCCTGTTTCAATATGCATAAATATTCTGCCTATCCTATGTTGCCTTTAGATTCTTCTTTATCACCTACATTTCCTGTTGCATGTCTACCAACATATCTGGTTCAATTAACACCTTGTTAATTGGACCACTCCAACTAACAGGAGTATTGCAACTTTGCTCATATAATGGTGTTAATTGGACCACTCCAACTAACAGGAGTATTGCAACTTTGCTCATATAATGCCTCAAATGGGCTCATCCTCAAATATTCTTGATACCCAATTTTATAAGCGAACTCTACAAGTGGAAGATACTCTTCCCACTTTTGCTCTTGATGCATCACATGCATCCTCAACATTTCCTCCAATATATTGTTTAACCTCTCTATATGTCCATCTGTATGTAGATGATAACCTGTACTGAAGGCCAACTCTGTGCCCAAGCTTGCAAATAGCTCCTTCAAAAACCTGGAAGTGAACCTCACATCTCTGTTTAACATAATCTTCTTCAGGACACCATGAAATATGACCACATCCTCGATGAATATCTATGCTACATTGCTAGTTGAGAATTTAGACTTCACTGGAATGAAGTGTGCAACCTTTGTCAACTTGTCCACAACAACCATGATGGAATCATGTTGTCTCAGAGTCCTCGAAAAACCTATGATGAAGTCCAAGGAAATGACCTCCCATTTCCACTCTGGAATCGCAATCCACTATAGCATTCCAGCTGGACGCTTACACTTTTCCTTCACACGTTGAGAATCAAAACATCTAGCCAAAAAATCTACTACATCCCTCTTCAATTTCGACCAATAATAGAATCTCTTCACTATGGTTAGCATCTTCTGATAACCTCGGTGACCCGAATATGGTTTTGCATGAAACTCCCTCAAGATCACCTGCTTGATATTACTATTGTCTTACACATATATCATATCTTTGAATCTAACCAATCCATCTGTTGTAAGGAAATAGTCCACTTCTTGTGCACCTACACCTGCTGGGTGCGAGATCACCCAAGGGTAGTTTTTGGGGCTTAGAACCCATATTTTGGTCCAATTTTGTAATTCCAATGTAAAGACTCTACATTTTATGGGAGCGGAGTGCATAGTTGTTAAAGAGTCATACGGTTGTTCACCCTTATTTTGATAATGTAATGTCGGTTGTAGAAGATCTACCCATGGTCCGCGGACCATGGGATTGTATAAATAGAGCAAAGCTCTAGGTAGTTTGATAACAGAATAAGAAATATATGGAATAATGAAGATATATTCGAGGTAGCTCTGAAGTGTAAAGTCTAGCTTTGGGTTGTAGCGTAGGAAAAGGCTCTGTAGCTGAGTGTGCAGAAGCCTAGTAGTTCGGAGCTAAGTGCGTAAACCCCTATAGTTGAGTGCATAGGGTGAGTCAAGTCTATAATCATCTAGAAGTATTAATAAATAGAAGTTTCTATAAATTTTGCGTCTTTATTTCCTATTTTATGCATCTGTTATATTGGGTATGAATTTCACTTCTAATGCTTATATGATGTGCGAATGTGTATAACTGTATTGGTTAAGTGAACACAAGTTAGAATATATGTTTACGTAAAGATAATTAAGGTCTCTTAATAATATAAGTAAGATACTTGGCGTAGTTTGGGAAACATCACAGTTCCCTGACCTAGCATTGCGAAAGCATCTCAGCCCCTAGTTAGGACTGCATGAAAGCCGTTGGTAACAGATCACAAAGGTATTGAAGGTTAGAACAAAGCGCGAAGTGACCTACATGAAGGCAAGGTCTAGTTGGAATAAACTGACATCACAACCATCTCAAGGGTGTGGAAACTTGGTTCCAACATCCCCCCATACTTCTTCGGATGAGACTTCAGTCCACGCTCCGTGGGCTGATGCAGGAAGGGCCAATAGTGTAGGGATTTGTTTGGCTAAATAACTTTGAACCTTGGTTAGGCCCCCATAAGACAATAAATGGTTCCGTTGCCGGGACTGAAATCGCCATGAGATATGTGTGATGTCATATCACTGGAATCCAACTAAGAAAGAAATTGAAGGCTGGTTAGACAAAAGAATTCACGAGTTCGTGGCGCAGGAGAACAAAAACCTGTCACTATCAAAAGAAGAGTGGCTAGATAGCTACCTGTATACGGAGATCCATGAAATATTTTTCGCGTCCTTCCCTACTGAGCTATACGAGTGGATCGCAAAGCTAGCAGATAGCCAAGGAAGGTAGAAACTTGACAGTCTTATTGTGTGGACCCCAGAGCTAGTGCAAAGGATGGAAGCATCAGAGGATAAGATCGCATGCACCATTGATCATTGGCTCAATCGTATTATAAGAGGATTTATTACTGAATTTGTGGTTGACACCTTAGTTAGCTACAACAAAGCAAAGCAACACTTTCCCAAAGGACCGTGACGTAAGTATGTAAAGACATTGAATACATGGATTAAAATGTTATTGTGAAAAAAGCAGGTTATGCAGTTACCTTGATGTTCGGGGCTATGCAAAATGGAAAGGTTTTCAGGAACAAAGGAAATAAGGGTTTAGAAAATAGCCCCTTGATTTCACTTCCGTGAGGGGACAAGGAGAGCTCGCGAAGCTCTCTCTACAAAGTTCTATTCAACTGATAAGACAAAGAATTCCACGAATACCACCTCCACCCACACTGCCACAGGCTTCACCGCAATCACCTCCATCTTCACCTATACCAACTCCACCACCACTGCGATTCAATATGGAAAACACAGTAAAGTTGCATGTGTTCAAGGGTTTGGGAAATGAGGATCAAAACCAATTCTGGTTCTTTGTAGGAGCTGTATGGGAAGTGCAAGGTGTTACAGATGACCATATAAAGAAAGTGAAACTGGTTAGCACCCTACAGGATCGTGCATTGACCTGGTATATTAAGTACTCCAATGATAACCCAAATGCGAGATTCGTGGATATCCAAACAATGCTAAATAGAGAATTTAGCAGGCCTTAATCTAAAGTGCCGTTGATTGTGGTATTTAAAGAGATCATGATGCTACCAGATGAGACTCCTTGGGAACTATAGTAGAGGCTGAAATGTATGATTCGCAAGGCCAAAATGAATTTGACAAATGGGAAGCATCGTGAGTGGTTTGTAGCTTCGCTACTACCACATTTAAGGAGTGTGCTATCATAGCAGAAGAGAGCAACTTAGGCAGAGGCCTTAGAGATTGCTATGAGGCTACATGAGACCCCAATGCAAGATCCTAACCTAGGAGTTCAACATATCCATGCGCAGCTGAAGAATCTGTGCCTTGAGATGTAGAGTTTGAAATAGGACATGACGATTTGACTAGAAGTGCGCAAAGAAGTGTGGTGCGTAAAATGAAACACTCGGGGTCATGACAAAGACCACTGCCTGGTCTTTAAAAATTACCTCACAGGAGGAGGACCGATGCATTTAAGGTTGGAAGCTCAAGAAGAACCTAGTCTGGTGCCTGCTTTGTGGTGCGCAATCTACCAAATAGCCGAAAAACACGCCATAGACAATTATCACTTGCTACAAAAGTATACACAAAATTCACAAAATTTGTTCTACAACTTTTGTAGGTCAGTGGGACATGATGAGAATACTTGTAGAAGGTATGAATTAATGATGGAGAGAACTCCCACCTACAGGGCTCAGGTTGAAACACAGCCCCTTGTCCAGAATGCAAGAATGGCATGACAAGATTTTAGGGGCACGGACGAGGCCAAGGCAGAGGAGGACCTAGTAGAGGTCACGAAAAGTTGATTTGCTACAATTGTGGAGGGCTAGGACACTATTCCGTCAATTGCACAAATCCAATGCACCCATCGTGCAAGTATTGCACGTTGTTTGATCATGAGACAAAAGATTGTCCTGCGCTGAAAGCTAGGATACGTGACAAAGTAGTGCTACCACCTCCCCCGACTCAGAACATGTAGATGATGAGGTCTGAGTCAAGTGAGGAAGATCCCAATGTAAACATTGTGCTTCGAAGTGTAATCACGACGGGAGATGACAAAGGGAAATAGCCAAAAGATACTTGGGTTCGCAAAGCCCTCGCAAAAGAGGCCGAGTTTTATTTCGAGCGCACTTGGGAAGGCTTCATGGAAGCTAAGAAGAGCTTCGCTGATTCCTCCACTTCAGGAAGCAAAGATAAACTAGAGATGGAGATGGACCCATCCATGCTCACAACTTTCCTATAAACCTGTATGAAGTTATTGTCTGACAATAAAGTTGTGAAAGGGTTACAGGAGCTCATCAACAGATGTGCTAGGACCATGCTAGGAGAACCACACGTAGTCCAAAAGATCGGAAAGAAAAAAATGAGGACAGGTCATGAAATGAGACTCATCGCATAGATCAGAGAATATGAGATGGATCAAGTCATTCTAGATTTGGGATCAGATGCGAATGTTCTATCGAAACAGACATGGGAATGAATGGGGAGACCCGCCCTACAATGGTCTCCAATTCAGCTAAGGATGGTGAATCAATAGAAAATAATACCCATGGGGCGATTGCAGGGAATAAATATGGATATTTAGGGAGC
This sequence comes from Pinus taeda, assembly GCA_000404065.3. NCBI lineage: Eukaryota > Viridiplantae > Streptophyta > Pinopsida > Pinales > Pinaceae > Pinus > Pinus taeda. The sequence continues at coordinate 21,707 of APFE030685965.1, forward strand.
GAGCGCACTAGCAGATTTTGAAGTGATAGAGATTGTTGATGACAAAAATCCCTACCCTGCACTCGTAGGAATTGACTAGGCCATAGATATGAATGGGATAATCAATCTGAAGAAGTGAAAAATGATCTTTGAGAAAAAGTCAATGCGTGTAATTATACCCCTGGACCCTGTTGAAGGATCGCGCTATACGGAGCCAGTCCGTGACTATGAAAGTGATGTTATTCCAATGAATTGGTATGTAGAAACAAAACTTCGCCATTGGACAGGTGAATGGGATATCCTACGTGAAGGGTTCATGATGACATTTAGTTTTGAGGATGGGTTTGACGATATTGAGGAAGCGCTACAAGAGGTGAAAGAAGCCATCTTTAGGATCCCGCAAGATCCTTTAGACCTGACACAGCCTGAATGGGCTACTCAACCAAGTTACGTGCTGGAATGTTATAATGTAACTGTTGAAGAGGAGGATGAGGATCCGTGAAATATTAACATTCCAGAAACAGAAGGCCACTACGAGGTTCAAGGACCATAGATTGAGAATCCTTATATAACCATGCCGGTGAAAACTAAGCAGGTGAATATTGGTATGGAGGTAGAACCTAAGTTCATAAAGATTGGAGACTATTGGGACGACGCGACAGTGGATAAGGTCACTCAATTTCTCCCCGAGTATTAGGACTTATTCCTGACCAAGTTTATGGATTTGAAAGGAATAATGGGAGATCTAGGAGTGATGAAGATCGCGTTGAAACCTGATGCGAAGCCAGTTAATAAGAGGCCTTACCACTTAAATATGAAATACAAGTAGAAGGTCTACGTAGAACTAGACAAAATGCTTGTGGCAGGCATCATTGAGCTGGTGGAAGAATCCGATTGGGCAAGCCCAATGGTGGTGCAAGAGAAGAAGCAGAAGGATGAGATAAGGATACGTGTGGATCTTAGAAAATTGAATGAATCTTGTGTGCATGATCGATTCCAACTTCGTTCACGAATGAAGTGTTGGACAATGTAGGTGGTCAGGAAGCATATTCCTTCACTGATGGGTTCTGTGGGTACCACCAAATCAGAATTGCACCGGAGGATATGAGCAAGACAACCTTCATGATTGAGTGGGGTTTCTTTAAATATACTATTATGACATTTGGATTGAAGAATGCCTCAGCCATCGTTTCACGCATGGTTTTTGAAGAATTGAAGGAATATATTCATAAGTTCTTGGAGGTCTATTTAAATGACTGGACTGTATTTGGGCTGGTTAAGTGCCATGTAGCGAGCTTGCACTTGATGCTGGATACCTGCTGAAGATATCAAATCATGCTCAACCTCAAGAAGTGTGTGTTTCTCATTCTTTTTAGGAACCTATTGGGGCATGTGGTTTACAGACAAGGGATGATGGTAGACCCCGTGAAGATGGCGGTGATTCTGAACTTGGAAGCACCAAGAAGTTTGAAACTGTTGTGCGCTACTATGTGACATATGAGATATTACAAAAAGTTTATCAAAGGCTATGCCTAGGTCACTCTGCTGATGGAGAAATTGTTGAAGAAGGATGTCACGTTCTGCTGGAACGATGACTGTAAGAAAATCCTAGATATATTAAAGGAAAAGATGGTTACTACACAGATTCTTGTCTTGTCGAACTGGAAGAAAGAATTTCATGTACATGTTGATGCGTCATGTATAACGCTAGGAGTAGTATTAACACAAGATGGCGGAGAAGGCTTGGACCACGGGTTCGCAAGCCGCAGATTATGTAAAGTAAAGAAGAATTATTCTACCACTGAGAACGAAGGGCTAGCTATGGTGTATGCGCTCCAGATGTATCAACACTACTTGCTAGGAGGTCACTTTGCGCTAAAATACCTGGTCAATAAGCCTATGTTGTGGGGGCGCATCTACAAATGGCTTTTATTATTCCAGGAATATGATTCTGAAGTTGTTGTGAAGCCTGGACAATTGAATGTGGGATTAGATCACCTATCGTAGATTGAGACTGGGGAGGAACCTACTAATTTGGAGGAAGGATTACCCGATGCACAACTCTTTGTTGTATGCGTAGCGGATGGGCATTTTGAAGATATAATTCACTTTCTAACAACTAGAACTACGTCGGAAGGATACTCTGTCTAGAAAAAGAAGGAATTAGTGGTTCGCATGGTTGATTTCTCTGTCATTGTTGGGTATCTATACAAGATGGGGAATGATGAAATACTGTGTACCAGAATTTCAATGAAGTGGCATCCTCGCAGATGCTCATGGGGGCGTTGTGGGAGGACATGATGCAGGAAGAGCAACCACACAGAAGATTCTATGCACGGGGTTGTGGTGGCCAACCCTTCATCTAGATTCAAAAGAATATCACAAGGCGTGTGATGTATGTCAGAGAATAGGTAGGACATCACAGAGGGATGAGATACCTTTCAATCCACAAATGGCGTTGCAACCTTTTGAAAAATTGGAAATACATTTTGTAGGACCCATTAAACCTCAAGGAAAGATAGGCGTGAGGTATATTATCACTACGACAAAGTATTTGACTCATTGGGCATAAGTGAAGCCAGTGAAGGATTGCATGAGTGCGACTGCCATGAAGTTTCTATTTCAACATGTATTGACATGATTTAGATGTCCAAAGATCTTGATGAGCGATGGTGGTACACACTTCCTGAATGAAACGATCAACACGCTGACAGAAAAGTTTTAGCTGTATCATCAGAAGAGCATACCATATCACCCATAGGCTAACAGGACATTAGAAGCATTCAACAAAGTACTAGAAACTGCACTGACCAAGATATGTAATGTGCAACGAGGTGATTGGGACCTACGCATACCTGCATTGTTATGGGCTTATCGAATGACATGCAAGAAACTGACGGGACAGACACCTTTTAGGCTTTGTTATCGAGTGGAAACCGTAATGCCTATGGAATATATCATGCCTAGTCTGCGCATAGCAGCACTCATAGGTATGATGGATCATAGAGCCCTAGAGGAGAGGCTCGCGCAACAGGAAGAGCTCGAAGAAAAATTATTTTTTGGTTGGATTCCACCAATAGATCCAAAAGTAGCACAAAAAGGCAAGGCATGACTGACACATCAAGTTGCGCACATTCAAGGTAAACGATCTGGTTTTGTTGTATGATAGTAAGTTTGATAAATTCCCTAGGAAATTCAGAATGCACTGGCTAGGGCCATATATTATTAAGGAGATTACAGATGGTGGCATGGTACAGTTGGTAAAGTTGAATGGCGATCCCTTCCTAGGAAAAGTGAATGGCAGTCATTTGAAGCCATACACAAGTGGCCCGACCACCTAACTAGCCAACCAAAGCACAGTCTTAGCGCTCCAAGTAGCTGAAAGGAGGTGGGGGACTATAAACTACTCTGCTCGGGAACTGCATGATGATAGGACTGTGCGCAGTAGCGAAGTGTCACGGGGTCCACAACAGCATGAGGATAGCTACGCTGGCATGCATGTCTGCCAAAAAATGACCATTAAGGACACTTTTCATGATTTGATTCTTGGTTTGAGGCCAAATGGAGCGGACAACAGGCATTTAAGGCGAAATTTATGGGATAAACTTTTGAAAATCTGTTGCTAATCTAGCATTAATGGACCGAATGTGGGGGAAATGGTCAAATTCAAATTTAAAAGGCACTATAAATTACAAGTGGCTATCCGACAAACAACACTTGGAAATTTGAGAACTAAGTTGTTGCGCGCTCAGGTATTCATGAACCGAGACTTATTCAATATTCTGAAAGCTAATTCGTTGTTTGAGAAATTGCCAAAGACATTGAGAGAATTGTGGAATAGCACTACATCTGCACCTGAAGAAGCTAGCGACACAAGAGTAGTGACAGTCGAGGGAGCTGTGCAGGAAATTGCGGAAGTAGAATCCCTAAAGAGTGCCGGAATAATCGCGGAGGACCTTAAATCACCACGCATGCCAAGACCTAAGAAGGACAAGCAGGTCATTATACTGGTGCGCGTATTGCCCAAAAATCCACTGAGGACCAAGCTCACACTAGAGGAAAAGGGGAAGGCCATTAATTTGGACGCCGATGAGGAGGAAGAGTTTGAAGAAACCCTGGTGGAGGAGGAGGATGTAGAAATGGAAGTCAAAACCCAAGGCATGAACCATATCACATGTTACCTACATATGTTCCTCCGTGAAAGGGTAAAGTCAAGGTGCCCAAGGATATAGATGAGACCAAGAGCTCTCTACAAACCCCACTGCTCCCAGATGATATTATTTTTGGGGGCACATACTTGGGACGCATTCCCGTATTGGAATTTGAAGATTGGGACCTCGCAAACCATGAGAAGTTCCCACATTTAGCGACTGTGAAGATAATGCACCAAAATATAGACATGCCAGGTAGAATGGTTGGATTGGAGCCATGCAAATGGCTCAAAGGGGTTGAGAAAGCAACATTGCTAAACTTTCTCTAGTTACCACATTACCACCGCTCCTCAGTGACCATTTTTGTCATCAGGTAGCTCCTCTAGTTGGTGCATGATGGGTGCTTGTGGATGGAGGAGCCCATCTCCATCACAAACCATCTGATTCACTGGATTACATGGCTCCCTTGCTTAGGGGTAGATCCAACAAAAATTTCGAAGGGAAAAGGGGGTGATTTGGCCCTAATGGAGGGAATGAAAAAGAAGTTCAAGTTGGAGAAGAAGAAGTGAGGGTATGCCATCTCCAGCATCACAACCCTGTAGTCAAGGTCGCGACATAGATATTGGCAAGGAAGGCGATTCAGAAACCATTAGCATGGGCACAAGGAAAAACATTTCATTGCACATGGCTCCTGTTGTCGATAATACTAGTGGCGTGGGAGTTGCCTAAAGATAGCTAGTTCCTGTCGATTGCACAAGACCTTTCAAAGTTAGCGAAGTATGCTTCTCTATCAGCGATTAGGGATGCGCAGAGGATAAGGGAGAGCAAGATATTTTGGGTGCTCATGGAGATGAACATCAGGATGGGGATCAATCGCAAGTCGCAGATATCGCCCACAGTGTACAACAGTCCACAGAGTTTTGCAAAATTCAAAGCAGACTTCCACCATGTCTTCATCAGGGCATGGAAGGACCTATGAAGATGTGGCATGAGTTACTATACTTAGCGACCGACGATGTAATTTTCACAGTCCTTGAGTCTTGGTCGTCAGAGTGGTGTGCTCCAGCTGACTCCCTGGTGGAAGCAGAAAATTCCGTCGTACAACAGAAGAAGGAAGAGATAGAATTGTGGATGACACAGCTAGCGGAAAAGTACAGGAAATAAGAAGCAGTGGCTAAGGCTCAAGCAGCGTGCGACACTATGATATTGGTGGAGCATCAGAAAACAACAAAAGAAGAGCGTAAAGGACAACAATCACCTTCGCCTGAACCAGAGATCGATATAGAATAAGGTGGCCTAGACCCGCAGACGACATCCACCCAGCTAAAACATCCATGACCATGAGAGCTGGTAGGGTCACGAAAGAAAATGAAGGCCTCAAAGAAATCTTTCGACCCTATCACCTTTACTGAAGGGGACTTGCATGATATCAGCGAAACTGTGAGGCATGTCACCGCGGAGGCCCTCCAACAGTTTCAAGAACAACACTAGTTGGTATTGGGGGCTCTTGGACACAAATACAGGAGTTGCAAGTGTGCACTCCACAAGCTGGCATAGTGTCCACTAGCTTCGCAGTTGGCACTTCAACTGTCGAGGAAATGTTGTGCGCCAAAATGACCAACACAATAGTGCTACCAGATGGAGCACTCATCATAGAGAATGACATCAACAGGGCTATGGTTAGTAGTTTGAAAGGGGTTGAGTTAAATATGGTTGCGCTCCCTTGGGAGATGCTCTATCTTTTGCAAGATGGAGTCACTATAGAACTTCGGGCTACGGAGAGTCACACTCTATAGGTAATGAGCAAGTAGTGCATCAACATTGAGTAGATGAGCCTACAATGCAACGAGGCAGTGGAGTAGAACAAACAAATAATGCAAGTTGTGGAGGAAGCCTACCAGATTGTCCCAGAGTTAGCCATCCAAGCAGAGGAATAGGTGGAGGTGCATGTCTGAAAGTTAACCACAGGGGTGCATAATGGAAGAGCAGAAATGGCCAAGGTTTAGCTAGAGTTGAACCTATAGATAACAGAACTGTAATTGAAGGCTTAACCTTCAACCCCACCAAACATAAGAGAACAATGTACCACCATGATCAAAACAACAATGATGGTGGTTGATAGTGTAGTGAGAGACTGCATGAAGCTGTTCAAGCAATCATTCGAGGTCCTCACCAACCTGCAGGAGGACCCAAACATAGAATGCCTAGAGATAGAGGTGTGCGAGCTACAACAGAGATACGATGAGGTAAAATGAACCGCGCAGACGGATTCCCTTACGCAGAGGCTTTCAAGGATGCAGTGGGCAAAGGTGCTCAAGAAGTAGGTGGATGCCGCTTAGCACAAAGAAGCGATCTCGAAAGCACACCTACAACCATGGATCGATGAGGCATATACAATTACAAAATCTATTGAGGAAAATCTCACGCAACTGCAAGCAACTCAGGAGAGGATACAGAACAACAGTTCAACAACAACAATCACTAAACAACATGTAGAGGAAGTCCAACAGGCAGCCGCTCAGTCCGATATCGAACTTGCAGCGATCCAATCAGAGTTGGGAGGTCTTCACGCTAAGATCTCCACACCTGCAGAGTGACTTGAAGGCAAGTCGTGATGTTTGTGTTGGGGGTCTGTTGGGTGCAAGGTCCCCCAAGGGCAGTTCTTGGGGCTTAGAACCTAGATTTTGGTCCAATTTTGTAATTCCATTCTAAAGACTCTGCATTTTGCAGGCACAGAGTGCGTAGTTGTTAAAGAGTCATAGGGTTGTCCACCCTTATTTTGATAATATAATGTCAGTTGTAGAAGATCTACCCATGGTTCGTGGACCATGGGATTGTATAAATAGAGTGAAGCTATAAGTGGTTTGATAACATAATAAGCAATACATGGAATAATGAAGATATATGCAAGATAGCTTTAAAGTGTAAAGTCTAGTTTTGGGTCATAGCATAGGAAGAGACTTTGCAGCTGAGTGCATAGAGGCCTAGTAGTCTGCAATTTAGTGTGCAGACCCCTATAGCTGAGTGCGCAGGGTGAGTCGAGTCTGTAATGAACTGAAAGTATTAATAAAAAGAGGTTTCTATCAATTCTGCGTCTTTATTTCCCATTTTATGCATCTGTTATATTGGGTATGAACTTCACTTCTAATGCTTATATAATGTGTGAATGTGTATAACTGTATCAGTTAAGTGAACACAAGTTAGAATATTTGTTTACGTGAAGATAATTAAGATCTATTAATAAGATAAGTAGGATACTTGGCGTAGTTTGGGAAACATCACAGTTCGCTGCCCTAGTGGCGCAAAAGCATCTCAACCCCTGGTTAGGGATGTGCAAAAGCCAATGGTAATAGATCGCGAAGGTACTGAAAGTTAAAATAGAGCGCGAAGTGACCTGCGCAAAGGCAAGGTCTAGTTGGAATAAACCGACATCACAACCATCTCAACAGTAAGGAAACTTGGTCCAGCATCCCCCCATACTGCTTTGGGTGAGACTTTAGTCCGCACTCTATGGGATGATGTCGAAAGGGCCAGTAGTGTAGGGATTTGTTTGGCTAAATAACTCTGAACCTGGATCAGGCACCCATATGCCAACAACACCTATACCTATACCTATACCTATACCATCACTTTTACCTATACCTATATTATCACCTGTACTTGTATCTATACATGTACTATCAGCTATACCTATACCATCACCTATACATATACATGTACTGTCACCTGTACTACCACCTATACCTGTACCTAGACTCTACTGCAACCTGCGCATAATCTCCATTTATCTAACATCCTGCTGACCTACCTACAAGATCCTATCCTTTAAGTCTGTCCCATAGGAGCTCATAGCTGCTAAGTTATTTATTTTTATCCACCTGCTACGAGAATATGCCACTTTGTTCTCTTTAACTTTGATATATCTGATCTCGAATTCGACCTCACTAATCATAGCCAACCACCGAGCCTTCCTACCATTCAGTTTCGATTGGTCAAATAGATACCACAAACCACTGTGATCACTCATCAATGTAAACCTCCTACCTAGAAGATAGTGTCTCCACATCTTGAATGCATGTATAATCGCTTCCAACACAAGATCATGTTTGGGGTAGTTTTTCTCTTTCTCATCCAATTTTCATGAATCATATCATACAACCTATCCATCCTGCATAAGGAATCTGCCAAGTCCATTCTTGCAAGCACCTGTGCATACTAAAAACAATTTGTCTGGATTTGCGATCTTTAACACTAGTGCTTGTGTCAACAACTACTTAAGCTTCTCCAAATACCCTCACACTCGTCTATCCATTCAAGCTTCTTACCTTTCCTCTATAATGATGTGACATGATAAGAAAGTTGTGAGAAGTGCCTGATGAACTTCCTATAATAGCTTTCCAGCCCCATGAAATATCTCACCTCATCCACATTCTTAGGAGCTACCCACTCCGTGATGGCTCTTATATTTTCTCCATCCACTGCGATGTCCTCCTTGGAGACAACTTGCCCCAAGTAATGTATCTCAGTCTGAAAGAAACTACACTTGTTGATCTTAGCAACCTCAACATTGTTGCTAAATACTCAGCATGCTCTTCCTCATATAATATACCAATATATCATCAATGAACACAATAACAAACTTATCCAAATACCAACGTAACACACTATTCATCAAGCACATAAATGTAGCTAGAGAATTAGTTAATCCAAATGGAACTACAACAACTAATAATGCCCATACCTAGTCCAGAAAGTTGTCTTGTAAATGTCCTACTCTTTAATGTGTACCTGATGATATATGGATCTAAAGTTGATCTTCGAGAAAATTACTTCTCCCTTCAACTGATCGAACAATTCAACAATCCTTGGTAACAAATACCTATTCTTTATTGTCACTTTGTTCAACTACTTGTAGTCAAATCATAATCTAAGAGTACCATCTTTCTTCTTTGAAAAAAATATCAGTGTGCCCATGGTGATACACTTGTCCTAATGTATCCCTTGTCCAACATTTCAGTCAACTGTAGCTTCAACTCAACGAACTCAGGTGTGCTCATCCTGTAAGGTGCTTTCAATGCTGGAGCTTCCCTTGACACTAACTCAATAGAAAAGTCTACCTCCCTGCTTGGTGGAAACTCTATAATGTCCTCAGGAAATACATCCTTGAACTACTATAAGACCCTTGGTTCTCCATTGTCATCAACCCACTCAATAGCTTTGTCATAACAATCCACCTTGGTTCTATGAAGATACAACCAATCCATGCCCAACGACCTAATGTATCATCCCAACGGTAAAAAATTCATATGTGTTGCAGTAAGCATACCATTCAAATCAATTTCATAAAATCTCTTATTCAATGGTGAACTCACTTCTTTGTACCTATAGCCAACAACACTAACCAAGGTTCTGCATACAGTTCCTTAATGAAACAACACTTATCCACCAAGTTAGGACTAACATAGCTATAATTAGATCCATGACCAATCCAAATATAAATAAATTGATCACAAATCTTACCATTCATATCAATGATAGGTTCCTGATGGTCTTCCTGTTTTTTATCCAATGCTGCATAGATATGAGGAATTCTCTTACCAACATCCCCATTAGTCTATGCTTCCTGTGTACTATATATATGAGGCCTACCACCCTGATTCTATGGACAATCTCTCCTGCAATGATCTTTTCCACAAGTGCAACACTCTATAGGCTTATAGCCTACACACTTATTCTTCTCCTCCAATCGATGCCCATGTCCTCTATTTGATGCATTGAACTTATTAGATGGTGCAACATTATCTTTATTATCTATACCTCGAGGTCTTGCTTGCTTTCTATCCCATTTTCCTTTTTCCTTTGCATTACATTTCCAATGTGGCTTAGTCTCAGATCTTCTCTTCAATTATTCATAGCAATGCCTTAACTTTTGAATGACGTCCTTCAATGATCTAGGCCCATTGAAATTAATCCTATCCTTGAATGCAACTGGTAATACACTAATGAACCTCCGAATCTTGGCCTTCTCCTCCATGATATAAGGCACATACCTCAATAACTCCAAGAAACTGCTAGTGTACTCCTCATCTATCATTGATCCCTTCTTTAGCTCATAGAATTCTTTACCCCCGTCATCAAAAATATACTTCTTCTTGAATAATGTTCAAACTCACTCCAAGTCAAGTCTTCCTCATGAACACATATGATATTATTCACATCTTCCCACCAAATGTGTGCTTTACCTTTGATACTAAATATAGATACTCTAGATTTCATGTTCTCTGAATAATCATGTAACTTGGTTAACTTCCTCATGCCAAGAAACCATTCCTTTGCATATTGTGGCTTCTTCATCTCTCCATTAGAAGTAGGTGGATTTTCTTTCTTAAACTCATCCAAAAAATACCCCCTATCACTCCTCTTGTAAGGATGATAACGATCACGATCATAGTGCCTATCTGAATCAAAACTAGAATAATACCTGTGTCTATCCATCATCTTATTTGGAGTGTCCAACAATATGTCGTCTTTGACCATGTCATATCTATTTGACCTATGACAACCATGCAACCTACTACCATATGCCACATTAGTTCTATCCTCCTACTCATAGCTGATTCGACATGGTCCCTATCACTGCAAATATGACAAACTCTGAAGTATCACTGCATTTACCTCTATTTGTTTCTCTTGTGTCTGCATGATTCTGTCAGTATCTTCCTTATAAATCCTTATTTCTTCCTTTAATATTCTCAGTGTATCTACCAATTAGAAGAGTTCCCAACACCATACCGATCATTTGATTCATAGGGAGAGTCTTTGTAGTCTACCATCTTTATAGCCATTTGAAATTTCTTCCTGCAAGGTATTGTTGTTGCCTTGAAATTCGCTGCATTAACATGGGGGATAACCACCCGATCCGGACCTTAAAGAAACTCCTTTTCCATTTGGCGTAGTGGCTCTGACTGGTTAAATTACATCTAGTTACCTTTCCCCATTCACTATCAGCTTTAAAATATGTCTTTAATTGCTAATATCTAGGGACATCAGATCGATTCTTCTAGTTGACCGGGGAAGAAGAATGACCCTTAAGTTTTTTTTGTGGAACAACCAAACCAATATAAAGTTTTGCCTCTTGAAAAGAGGACTTCTAAGATGTGAAATATAGGATAACACATGTAGGATTAAACTAAGATGCAATTAATCTATCCTATCTTGATTGTAGGAAAGAGAAATCCTTCTGTCAATCAAGAGCTGATTTACTTAAAGAAGAGAAACTTTTAAGGAATTGAAATTAAAATGAAGGAAATAGATCAAGGAGATAACTCTCAAGATCTTATTCCTTATTAATCCAAATACCAACAATTAGGTACTTAGTAATTATTTACACAAGAGCATAACAAAGTATATCCAATTCGTTAATTATATGCATGCATAAGTCAATCTAATACATGGAAATTATTATTTGTATGCGATAAAAAGTGATTGTGCTATGTGTATGGTAATAAACATTAATCAAACACTTATCGAAATGAAAAGTATTTAAAGATAATTTTTTTGATTAATTAGTTAAGAAAAGCAATTAACTAATCATATAACACATTCAAATAAGTTGATAAAATGCTCAAATATATGTACTATAAAATGGAAGTTCCAGCAAGTTCAGAAATGAAATAATGTAGAACTGTGTTAGCAGAAATACATACAAGAGACAATAAAAAATATGATTGTTGATTACACAAAATGAAATAGAAAAATAATGATCAAAGTACCCAATACATTTTTCTCCATTTGTGAAATAAAATTGTGATGTTCCAGTCTTTTATTCTGATACTTTGAAAGGTACAAAAGTGTGGGCTTTTTGAAGTGCTCTTTACAAAAATCCAAAACTCATATCCGATCATTCTATTAAGAATATTTTGAGAAGTACATAAGTGTAAGCTTCGCAGAGTCATTTTTTTAAAATTTCGAGACCTAGCCTAATCTTCCTATTCAGATCGACTTGAAGAATACAAAAGTGTGAGCTTCAAGGCTTTCCTTCTAAGATTCCTAACCTCTTATTTGCTAACATAAATGAGTTTTTATAGTTAATAAAAGAATTCAGAAATACAACCACTGCGCAAAGTGTTGGGGATGTTTTAACAAATCCCCCTAGAATTAGTGAGAATTTGATTAAAATAGAATTCAATTTTGATAAAAATCTACGGAATGTCACTCTATCTCTTTTAGCATTGCTATTTGATTTCTAAATATCTAGTGGTGGTCGACTTTGTGGAATGTCTTGTTCCTTTTAAGCAACTGTCCTCCCTCTTTCGCACCTAAAAGTGAGAAAATAGTGAGTGGATTGACCATAAAATGAATACAAAATATATTTCAAACTATCAGCATTAATCTAGAAGCTGTGTAAGATATGCAAAAATAATGAATTATATTAATTAAAGAAGATATATGGGCTTTCAAATTGTAATCACATCGGGACAGGGCCTTAAGCACTTGAAACAAATTGTTATTTCTATAATGTTCAGCGATTTGCTTTGATTGCAATCGAAATACACGGATATATCGCAATTGCATATATCAGAGTAGGGGTGGGGGGTGGCACAAGTGTCATTCCTTTTGCAATTTCGATATCGGAAAGTGGTATGTGGCAATGGAAAGGGTCACATTGGGGCTTCTATTGTAGATCGCAATCAACAGTGTGGAGAAATCTGGACTCAAGCCGATAGATGATGCAATGCGATGGATGCGATGATTTATAAAATGTAATTAATTATCCCGCTGGGTATTCCTTTGTTTAAATGATTTTTCTATTAATATTTATTTTCATAAAAATTGTGTTTCACATCGGGAGATCGGACTTGGATTGGAGAGAAATTACTAATGAAAATTTTTGATCTGTTCCAAATGAAAAATTTTATCAACCCAAATTAACAGTTATATCGGATCAGCATATCACAAACGGTGAGGGGAGGTGTATTGTAGTTAAGCTCGTGGATATTGCGATCATCCCAGATGTGATGGATTTATAAAGTAGAGTTGACAGTTGTGTCAGGTCCGGGCCCAAATCACATTTCATAATCGCAAAGGCAGAGGAATATGGGATCAAGCCTACAGTTCTTGCAATTATGTAGATGCAAGGGAATTATGAAATGGAGTGTATGACCCGTTGGGTCTAGTCGACTGCAATCACAAAATGGATAGGCTACATTACTTGGGCTATGGGATTTGGGATTGTGATGGCCCGAAGGTGATGTAGCAGTGACGTCATGAATGACATAATGGTTACATCATGTAGCAATGTGGAAGATGCCATGGAGGGTGATGTGGAAAGTGACATGGAGGGTAATATGGAAGTTGATGGGGCATAAATAGATGATGTGATAGATGATGTGGCATTTGACTTGGAGAATGACATTACAGATGACATGGAGGATGAATCATGGTTGACGTGGTAGTGGAATGGGACCCATAGGTCGTTTATCGCATATCTCAATCGTGTTTGATAGGGGCCTAGCCACAAATATGAGATTGCTTGTGAGTCACAGTTGAGCATCCCATTAAGTCTAGGACATATTGCAAATCACAATCGCAGAGGTGCAGGGGTAGAGAATCAAGCCTGTGGATATCATGATGCGATGGACGTGATGAATTTTTAAAATAGAATTTATTACTCCGTCAGGTCTGGCTTATCACAATCACAATGGAGTTAGGCCTTCGAGACATAGGCCGCAGATATTGCGATCTCTTGGATGCGATTAATTATGAAATTGCATTAACATCGCCATCAGGTCCAGCCTTAAAATTGCCCCATGTTTAATACTTAAGGCTTTAAAAGACTAAGTATGAGTTTTGATCTCAGGGGCTATTTGGATTTTTCATTTTTATGGAATAACATCAAATTGTTTTAAAACTAAAAAAAATGCTTTATTATTTTTTATGAAAAAATGAAAATAAAAATATTTTTTTAATTTTTTTTTGTTTTTTAAAATTTAAATAGGGTCCCCTATTTTTATATAATTAATTTCATAAGTAATTATTATATCAAAATTGGGGGTTGTTAAACAATACAATAGGTATATCATGTCATCTAAACCAAATCACAATAAACCAATGTACCTTAGTATAGCTCGGGGAGGATATCTTGTTTGCAAGATCAACAAATCAACGTGATTCATGTATAACATAATCAAGACAACCTATAGAAACATAGCACATAAGCATATGACTATGCAACCATCATTATAGCTAGGGTCCATTTATCAATGGATGACCTTAACAACAAGACACACCATAACCTCATGTATAAAAACAACCCCAACATCACTATACACTTGATCACATGCAGACATTATCATGCATAAGCAATGTGTAACCAACCACACTCATGAATAAATACATGTAATCAAGCATAAACGAACAATACTTGTAACCAAACCTACAAGAACTATACATGTAACCAAACATACAATAATGAAACCAAACATACAAGAATGTAACCAAGCATACAATAATGATACATTTTAGTGACATATAACAATATGTAACCAATCATACACTCATGACACCACACTCCACAATAAAAACATCAACTTCAACATGACAACATCATTACAACCATGATCAACATTATGCAAATGAAACAATCACATGGAATTCAAGTGTAAGACATGTAACTGACATGCGTGCATGAACAACACACGTCCCATCCAGTCTGAGGGGTGAACCATGCTTTGATACCACTCTATAACACCCTCCTCCTACATCTACCCAAGAAACTATCCAGCCAGGGTACACATGTGATGAGAGCCCACTATGATATGATTGCACCTCCTAAGACATGTTAATGAAGTGGAACCGATGGAAACACACGATACAAATATCTGACATCAACATTAGGACGCTTAGGAACCAACCCAACCTTTCTTCCAATGAGTCCCTGGGTCCTAATGACATTTTGGACTAGTTGACCTCTAGACACTCTCATGCTATGGGAAATTTAGCGCCTAGGGACCTCTAGATGCTCTCACAGGCCTACAAGCCAACATCCAGTGACTCCTTTTGTCAGTGATGTGCCAACGTCCCTGGGATTTGAGCCACTTTTTTAGGCCCAGAGCCTAGATCTCTACCTAGAATTGAATCATATCTTTAGAACACTAAAATAACAAGGAAATGATCATATAAATACAATCACTTGAATGAGACCTTGACTGTACCCCTACTAGCCATGGTAGACATCTCATCAAACATACCACGAATATGTAATCTATAGGCTTAAATAATAGATATGAGCATAGGGGTCTCATACTTAATTGAGAATTTCTAAGTAGCATTGATGCCTCAACACATCAACTAACATTTCATCCTTGAGGTCATAGATACGTTGATCATTCATTTACAAGTAAAAACATGTTGAGAGCCATACATAGCTACTGATATACAACATATATATAACCAACACATTAGTAGTAGAAATACAAATGAAATCACAACCATATAAACCACATATAATCCAGTATAATACTCATAATAATACAAGGAGAAATAAACTCATATTTATTATTAAAAAGCCAAACCTGGGATGGGACTTCCATGTTCCATCTGACCCTAGAATGGTTGAGTTAAATATATCTTCATCCATTCACCCCCATGCCATATTCCAAGAATGAATGTGGGATATCATAGAACACATCAATCTAAAACCATTCAAGGCTTCCAGAGGCCATTCACCTCAACCCATCAAACAATGATTCCACTCACAGTTGGACATCATAAAACCATCATCAGATTGGCCTCTATCCAAGCCTTCTAGGACTAGTAATGAAACCCACAGTTGCCACCGGGATTGCAAAGCATTTGTCCAACCAAGGCTTACAGGACTAGTAACTCTACCCACCAAGGGCTTCCAGAGCATTTGTCCAAACAAGGCTTCCAGGACTAGTAACTCAACCCAAGCTATTACAGGGCATCCAAAGTGTTTGTCCAACTAGGGCTTCCCGGAACTAATAACTCAACCCAAGCTAAGGAAACATGAGAACCAACCAAAACAAAACAAGGAAATAAACCCAAAAAATCCATGGCTATCTAGGAAATGACAAGGCTAGGAAATCCACTATCAATCCAAGCAATCCTCCATGTCAGTGGAAAATCATGACCAATCATCGACATGAATATGCCATGCATGCCAAAAATATTGATGAAAACATGCATGCAACTCGGTACCTACAATCAAATCTCATTGTAGTTTTTGATCCCAATGTCATCTTGTTATTTCCTCCTCTCCCTTTTCCTTGTTGCTCCAAAAATCCAAGTATGCCACACCCTCCAAGAGTGCTCCAAGAAAACTCTAAGTATCCAAGAATATGAGAGAGCTCCAAAAATGAACTAACAAAAGGTTACCAACTGATCCTCGAAGCCTTTTTATGAATGAGGCCTCTATTTTCTCCATTTTCCATTATTTTCCTTCATTCCCTCCTCACGTGCAACCTGTGACCTTTCACCTCCCTTTTCTCCTCATTTTCATTATTTTCGTAAATAAATGTGCCAAAATACCATTTTTCCTTTGGCATAGTCTTTGCCAGTTTCCTTAGCCATTAATAACCAAATGAACACTCACACTAGGATGTCTTTCCCAACATTCAAATTGGAATAAGTGTCCCATCAACTGTGGTTATCATTTTTCCTTTATTAACTTTTATTACATCAAATTTTTACTAGGATTGTTACATTTTCATAATGTCTCTTTCCATACACCACATTGATCAAGAGCTACTTGCACTTGAGGAACATGGCTTCGCTCTCCAGTGGTGGCACCAAAAATTTTATCACCCAGAATGGTTCCTTGAGGAAATCAATCCCAAGGGAGGCTAAGAACATCTAGATTTGTTGTCCCTCTTGTTTATAACAAATTTCTCTCTTTGTATATGATGCATGCTAATCCTAGTGGGGCATCTCTTGTCAAATTCTTCAAATCTAAAAATAGATATATCAAATCAACTCTTGACTACCAAAAAAATTTAACAATGATGCATGAGTGACCAGTGTAAAGACAATGGGAGATGGAGAAAATTGAGTAATCGAAGATCTAGAAGGAAATTTGAAATTTGGTCTCGCTAATTGAAATATCTCGACTCTAGACTCTGTATGATTAAAGCATAGAGAACATCATGCTTTGACTGAATTCTTAATGATTAAAAATTTACATAAATAGGGTAAACTTTCTTCTTTTAATCAGATATGTCAAATTATATATTTTTTTATACAATTTCAAACCAATTTTACCCCAAGGAAATAGAGGGGACTTAGTTGAAGTTTCTCAGCTCCAAACAGATCTAGAGTAGGGAACCTCCTGCCTGTTAGACATGAGGGCTTCACTTTATAAACCTTTGACATATTACGTGCATTCATGGCATACTAAACAATACCCCTAATTTGACTACATATTGGAAAATACCTCTAAAAATCACATTATTTAACCCCTACCAATATGAACCCAATACACCTTGCCAATTTAAAAAACCCCTACTTTCAATAGATATTGTAGGTATCCATTTTTTTACTAAATTTTTTTATACCCCTTTATATTTTTTCAGTAACTTTCAACTGCATTTTTTATACCTATCAATATAAAAACCCTTTACCCCTTATATATCCCCCAATATATTACATCATTTTTCCCTCAATATATATCCCCCAATATGAACCCACGTGGTATGGTATTTCTCGCTCAGTGAAGCCCTCGTGCTCTCAGACTACCTCCCAATGCCAGAGGAGCAACTAAGGATCCATCTAGAGTTTCTTTCTTTGGACCTTGGATGTTAGGAGTATAGCTCACTCATACATTCCCCTTAGGATGATGCAGCCGAACCTCCTAAATTTTCTGAGGGACTCTAATAGGAAGCCACTACCAAACTCATTATCATTTCCCTTGGCTATCAAACTCAGGTGACCTTGATGCCATTGGCTTCATTGTTAAATCTCTCTATGTCATTCTCTCTATCTGGACTCAATCTTGAGTTGTCCACATTTGCATTCTTGGACAAACTAACTTAGTATTTTGTATTATTGTACCCATGTCATGGTTTTATACATGTGTTCTAAAGCTGCATCAATATAGGTTTCGGTCTTTACATTATTTTCAACATTTTCTAGGAGATGCACTTGCTCTCCCACATTATGCTTGTTGGTTGTATTATTCAGTATTATTAACCTGATTTTGTGGTGATTTGTTGGATATTAATAAAATTATCTCATCTTATCTACTCAAGACTTTGCTAACCTATGAGCATGCTTAACAATGGATTTAGGCTAAAAAATTCAATGTAGAAAGAAGATAAGAGAAAGCTTTAGGAAGATGTAGGACATTTAGCACTAATAGATTAAACTACTTCCTTGCACTTCCTTCTATCGAAAGTTTGTTTTGCTTGAAATAATATATTATTTAAAAAAAAATAAATGACTTTCTTTTTCGAAAATATCAACATCTAAAAAAATCAGTTCTTCTCTTTTCCAACCATATAAATATTTATTCAATAATAGCGGCAATATTTTTTCTTGAAAATATCCAAACTTCTTTTCTGAAAATAGGAAGATTTCCTTAGAAAAAGAGCAAAAGCATCCTCTCCAAAATTAGCAGTATGCTTTTTTAAGTATAGCACCTTCCATATGTAGCACCATTCTAGTGAAAAATAGCCCACAATAAACATTAAAAAGCTTTTAGATTGGTGTTCCCTCCTTATCTAAGAATAGCAAAAGATGTCCATGAAAATAGTTGTCACATGAGTTTCCCTTTCTTAGTGAAGAATAAGTGCTTCCTCATGTTGGTTAAACTTAACATGAAATTAGATGAAAATCAATATGGCATTCAGAGAAAACTTTCCAAAATAGTGCCCTTATTATGGGTTGTTTGTTTTACTCTATTTTGAATATCATGTTTTTGCATTCAAGAAAGGGTATTTACTTTATTTTTCTTAAATGATTGGTCTATAATGCTCATTTCTCTTTATGATTTGATTATGTAAATAGAGTTACATTGCAGGACTTTAAGATGACTACTTTCTATGTTTTCATAGGTTATATAGAGTTAGGAAATTTAATAGTGCATGGATTAGAAGGTTAGTGCACCTTTACATATATCATATTTGGCTGGCAGATTCTATACCTCTTTTTGAGTATGAAAAGTTGTTATAGTGCCCCTTTTACTAAAATGTGAACAATATGGTGGACTGTTGGGATGCAAGGGAAGTAATATTCCATATATTAAATTTGATAGGTTCCCTTTTTGGTAACCCTTCTTTTGAAGCTACAATATTCAATTGTTTATTAAGGTGATGAACTTTAGTTGTACTTATTTGATCGTTATTATGGTCTCTAACTAGTGGGCTAGTTTGCCGATACAATTATGTCTTCCAAAGCCTAGAGAATATAAGGTGTACTATAAAGGAAATTCCCTGGACTTGACCGAGGGTTTAATTTCTCAGTTAATATAGAGCAAGGTTCTATGGAAAAGGTTGTGAATGTTGGAGTAGTTATTAAGAGTGGAACCTTCACCATACCATGCATCCATTGAAATAGCCCGAGCTGAGCTCAGGTAGCAATCACTTGATTCTTTCACTATTCTTAGAACTTTAAACGTTTTGGTAAGAATTTTGTGATCTTGTTTTTAATCTAGAGGAGTTATTAACTCAGAAAGGCATTTGTTGTCCATGAATATCGGAGAAGGGAGATGGAATTTATGGAGAAGGTAATAAAGAGAAGTGTTTAATAGGCATATTTAGTAGATAATATTATGAAACCAGCTCACAAAAAGATAGAAAAGAAATATAAACACCTTAGAATTTAGCCTCTTCGAGGGGGCAACCTCCTTAACCCTACACAAATGAGCAATTCTTGGATGATACAAATGACAAGACCTCATTTATATATATATATGAGTCTAAGGGGTCATAATATAATTAGAGCCGACATAACAATAATAATGTAAGGGCACAATAATAACAATAGTGGGCTTCTATGGGGCACAATAATAACAATATGGTGACTAAATGAGCACAAAAATATAATAAGGGGGTTGTACTAATAACAATAAGGGGTTACACTAGTAGTATAGGGACTTCACAAGCCCCTTTCCTTCAAAAAGTGTTGTCCTGAATGCTTGAGTAGTTCTTTATGCTTCTGTATAAAATTCTTGTCCTCCCATGTGGAATCTTCAGTAGGTAAGTTCTTCCACTTAATGAGATACTCTGAAATTGATTGATTTTGTAGCTATTGAGTGCTTGTTTCTGTGACTGCTCCAGGTTCCAATATGATATTTCCTTCCCCTTCAAGTTTTGGTAATATTGTTTGAATTGGGATCTTCTGCAACTTTTGAATGAGTGGCCACACTTCTTTGTCCTTCTTCCATTCATCCCTTTATTCATTTATCCAATCGAGTTGGATAATATAAATAACACAAAACAATGCTTCTACATCCTCATCCTTTCTTGAGAGTGGATCTGCAATAACATTTGTCTTCCCTTTCTTGTAGATGATTTTAAAGTCATAACCGAACATATTTGTGACCCATTTTTTATGTTCTTCTCAAGATAATATTTGTCCTAAAAAGTATTTAAGACTACCATGATCCATTTTTACCTTGAACTGTCTTCCCATTAGGTAAGGTCACCATTTCTTAAGTGCATGTAGTATTTCCAACATTTCCTTCTCATAAATAGCTTTTTGTAAATACTTTCCTTTGATTGGATGACTTTCGAAAGCAATGGGTCTTTCTTCTTGCATTAAAACATCACGAATTCCATTTCCCGAGGTATCACATTCCACAGTAAAGGTTTTTGTGAAGTCTGGCGTAGCTAAGACCGGTGCTTGACACATTGCCTCTTTAAGATGTTCAAAGGCTTTCGTTGCTTCTGGAGTCCAAGAAAATGCATATTTCTTCAATAATGTTGTTAGAGGTGCTGCTATTTTCCCATAATTCTTAACAAACTTGCGATAATACCTGTCAACTTGAGAAATCCTCGCAGATGCTTTATGGATGTGGGGATTTTCCATTCCTTTATGGATTTAATTTTTCTAGGGTCTACCTTAACACCTTCATGAGTACAAATTGACCCAAATATTCCATCTCTTATACTCCAAAGAAACATTTGGAGGTTTTTGCATATAATTGTTTTTCCTCCAATAGTTTGAGCACTCTATCAACATGTTGAACATGATCCTTTCAAGACTTGTTGTAGATTAGTATATCATCAAAAAATACTAACACAAATTTTCTAAGGAAGGGTTTGAAAATGGAATTCATCAAACCTTGAAATGTAGAATGTGCATTGGTAAGGCCAAAAGGCATGACCAAAAATTCATAATGACCCTCATGAGTTCTAATTTCTTTTTTTTGAATGTCTTCAGTCTTCATTCTGATTTGATGATATCCTGAATGAAGGTCCAACTCGGTGAAGTAAATTGCTCCATAAAATTCATCCAATAATTCATCAATGATAGGAATGGGAAATTTATCTTTAATAGTGAGATTTTTGAGCTCCCTATAATCCAGACACATGTGCCATGATCCATCCTTCTTGTGCACCAATGCTACTGGAGAAGAGAAAGAACTTTGTATAGGTTGAATTATACCAGCCTCTATCATTTCTGCAACCATACGTTCAATTTCACTCTTTTGGGCATAGGGATTTCTGTAAGGCCTGATGTTTCGAGGAACACTTCTTGGAATCAAATGAGTAGCATGATCATGATCCCGAATAGGTGGGAGGCCTTTGGGAGTCTCAAATACCTTGGAATGTTTTTCCAAGACATTTTGGAGATCAACACATCTATAGGGAACACAATAGCAGCGTTGATCAACTTTCCAAGAAGGCCACATCACTTCCCAGAGGTGAGTGGTTGATACAGGAGCAGCGTGGCGCAGATTACTATTAGTACTATCACAGACCATATTCTGATGCACACTACCATAGGGCGGCCAGCCCCTGAGATATATATACAACTTTTTGATATTTTTTGAACAATGTACATAGCTTTTGAACATAATCATACACGATGCCCTGCGTGGTAATATGTTTTTATTTACATACATGTTACAGACAGTTTATATAAGGAACATCCTGCGAGATGATTCATTTTTGATATCTTTTGAACTAGACATAACAGATATACATCTCTCCACATGTTGGAGAAGAACTTACTGCATATGCAAAAGCATCTACAACATGTAATTTTTCTACCTTTAATGAAAAATTACAATTTTTCGAGTGGGAAAAAAAAAAGACATTTTGGAGATATCGAGAAATAAATTATTTCAACATGGGAACCTCTAGCAAACATAATTGTGCAATTACGCCATGTTGTTCTTTCTTTAGAAGCTTTGTCATGTCATTAGAGCTAATTATCTTTCATAGTTTCCTTGTGATACCCCTTAATTCAATTTCCTTTCCTTTTAATTTTTTTTCAAGAAAAGTTCTTGAAAATTAAAAGCTATTGTACCCAAAGATTGTAGCCATTGGACTCATAGTACAACATCAACACCACCCATTGGATTTGAAAACATTGGACTATTCAACACATATTCTCTCCATGGATAGCTTGATATTATGGCACTTTCTAGAGCAATTTATGGTTCCTCCATTTGCAACCATCACTTGACACTCTAGTGCTGGATATGGGAAGCAATTTAATTTCTTCGCTATCTTACAATGAATAAAATTATGGGTACTGCCTGAATCAATCAAAATTATTACCTTTTTCTTCTTGACATGTCCTTCTATCTTGATAGTTTGAGGAGTGGTTATTTTGGCCAATGCATTACAAGATATGGTCGGATTCATTTCTTCTTTCTCTAAGCTTTGTTCTTGGTGTGCATCCTCTTCTTTTGATGTTTCTTGTTCCTCTTCACAATCTATGTAAAATAATTTCTTCTCAGCACACTTATGACGTTTAGTGTATTTGCTATCACAACTGTAACAAAGCCCTTTTTCTCTTTTTTCTTCCAATTGTTGTGGTGTCAACCTTGTAGGTTTTTGAAGGCTAGGGGAAACAACACTTCCATCTTTATAGTTGTGATTGGTAGGATTCCTTGTTGCCATAATTTTGCTTTCAATTTTTCTTGCCAACCTAAATTCCTTCTCCAATGAATCAGGTTCCCAAATGCGAACCTCATGTTGGATGTTATCCTTTAATTTCCATATGAATACATCAATCCTATGCTCCTCTGGAATATCTTTTACCCTTATATTCAATTTTTGGAAGTCCTCAATGTGCTCCACCATCAATGGGAGCCAAAGCTTTG
>APFE030685965.1:45571-62152 GCA_000404065.3 Pinus taeda
CCATTAGTAAGCATTTCTTGTAGCAACTTTGTCAAATCTATCTTCAAATCTTCCATGTTGCCTTTAAGTTTTGCTTCTATACCATCCATATTAGCTTCCATGCCATCCATATTAACTTCCACGACATCCATCTTAGATTCCACGCCATCCATCTTAGATTCCACGTCATTCATCTTAGCTTCCACGACATTCTTCAAACCATCCATCTTAGATTCCACGCCATTCATCTTAGCTTCCATGCCATCCTTTAAACCATCCATCTTAGCTTCCATGCCTTTCTTTAAACCACCCATCTTAGCTTCTATTACTTTTTGTGAGAGTGAAATTCGTTGCAATTGGTCTAGTAATTTTGATATATCATGTTGCATTTCTTCCTATTCTTCATGATTCATGCTAGATATTTCAGGTTTCTTACTAGGTGTTTCCATTTTCTTTCTTCGGGGCATGAATAATGATAATTATGCTTCACTATTTCCTTTGAATTCCTTCAAGCTATTTTTTCAAACCAAACTTATGCAAAATTGTAAAAATACTACACACCTTTTTTGGCTTTGTAGGAGCTCGATATCGAATCAGTTGTATCTCTTAAATTTACAGATCTAAAATGTCTGAAAATTCTTCCTATGGTAGCCCTCTAAGTCCTCGTTCCAACCCTGGAATTCTGATCAAGATTGGATTCTCCAAGAAATAGTTATTCCAAATCTCCCACGATGACCTAAGTATGCACTGGTTCAATAGAGCTAACTTGTACGAAGTGCCACGTGTCACTATTTCAACCTTCTGACATGGAAACAATATACAAAAAACTGAAGTCTATCCTCTTTCTGTACCTTTTTACAAAATTTCAATCAAATTCTCAGAGAGAAAGTTATGAAGATTTTCCCCAGGTCACCTATTTGAGATATAATTCGGGAGCTTGAAAAAAACCTAACTTTCGTGGATCATATCTCTGAAAATATAGCGAGAAAATATATGAAATTCGTACTCGATATTCAACAAGATTTCGTATCAAATGGGTGTTAATTTTAGCTTCTTCAAAATCATAGAAAATAAGTTAGAGCGAAAATTCCATGATGACTTGTTTGAAGTAGCAAAACCTTAGAATCCAAAGCTCTGATACCAATTGTTATGCAACTAGCTCACAAAATAGAAGAAAAGATAGATCAATGACTTCAAAAGCAGCCTCTTCGAGAAGGAAACCTCATTTACATTACACAAATGAACAATTCTTGGATGATACAAATGAAAATACCTCCTTTCTATATATAGGAGTCTAAGGGATCACAATATAGTTAAGCCGACATGACAATAATAATGCAAGGGCACAACAATAACATTAGTGGATTCTATGGGCACAGTAATAAAATATAGGACAATGGGCACAACAATAACAATAAGGGCTATATGACATAATAATAGAGAATACATAGTATTATAGGGCAACTAACAATATATATATATATATAATATATATATATATCTGTGTGTGTGTGTGTTAGGTGTTGGTTATATATATTTTATCCATATATTGGATTATGAATGATCATGGTATGAAAATTACCATTGTGGAAGAAATTGGACAAATATTACATCTATAGCGTGTGTATGTGTTGTTTGTGTGATAACCACATTTTGAATCGAAAGATTATTGTAACTAATTATGTCATTATCACTTGTCACAATGTTTAAATTCCATCGTCGTGATAGACCAAATTAAATTATTTAAAAATGATGCATATGTAAATATTTTCTTTGATAATTAAAAGTATTGAGAAACTGACTTGGAATGCGAGCACAAATACATACTATGATACCATGAATGGGAAACTGGTGAGAGGGTTACAATAAATTAATCATTCCTTCTATTACTAAAAAAATTTAAATTCAAAATTTATTACCTTGTTTTTCCATCAACCCATAATTTATTGAATGAAGCAATGGGTTGTTTAACCATCCACCTACCACATTTATGGGGGCTAATGGTGGTTGTGGAGTACTCTCATAATTAATTTGGTGGCAAGGGAAAGTACCCATCTTGGAATTCGAGGGTTGATGCATGGTATCAGAAAATGGAGAAAAACATGTGAATTAGACATCCATGAGTATACCCAGAAATATCAGAGACATACAGGTTCCTGGAGCTATGATTTATTGAGTAGAGAGCTCCCATTTTTTAGTGGAAAGTTTTCTACATTGTTTTAAGTATTTATACTAAGTTTTGGGTGCTAAAAAACACCAACAAAATTGCCAATCATGGGTTGGAATATTGATAGTGTGTTTTGGTCCCTCTAAAAACAAAATTTGCATGCCCATTACTCATTGGAGAGCTTTGGAACTTAGCTAAGTAATGATGGTTGTGAATTGATGCATATTGGGCTAGTATGGTAAGAAATGGTCTACAATTGCCTAGGGACTGTATAGAGCAATGAAGGTTTTTTTGTAATGCAATGCTGGCTTGATAAGAGGCATCTGCGATTTGTGGAGGTTCCTAAATCAACATGTAGACGATCTCTATGATGCTTTGTTTTTGTGAAGGAGGGTTACCTTCACCCATCCAAAATCTCCAAGTGTTGATAGTTTTCTCTTGTGGTATCATGTCCTGGCTAGGGGTTGGTCAATGTAGAGAGCATTGATGTAGTTAAGCCTATAATTTGGTGGAAAAGGTTCCTTCCCAAGTCAATTTCTAGCTTGAAATTGGAAATGTTTCCTTTAATAATTATTATTATTCCTCTTAAAATTTGTTGGTAAAATTAGTGATGGAAAATATATGTCATTTCTTGTATGTAAATACAAAATATGGCACATGTGTTAAATTGTCATACACATATAGTATAATTATGTTAAGATGTACAAGTATGTCACCTAATTCCACTCCTCTTTCCATAGTTTAAGACGTAAGATATGGGTTTGGTATAATTTGAACCGCTCAGCTTGAGGAGTCAGTGTCACTTGCTATAAATTTCAATAAAACCCATAGAAATATAAGTGCATAACTAAAGTAAACATATACTAATTCATGAAAAAAATATCTACTATATACTAGTATAGTTAATGGAGGCATGGTAAATTTGGTAGAAAAATTAGTTATGACTAGGGGAAAATGAAAATTGTCATGCTTAATTTTTGATAGTCAAAATTTGTTCTCACACACACACACACACATATCTAAAGTTATGTTTGATCCAATGTATATTAATTCAATATTACAAGAGCTTGTTGGGAGTAATTTGATGTCTCAAGTAGAGAAACTAATTACATAATCCTCCTATCAAAATTTATTTAAAGAAGTTCATAAAATTTGGGAAGTAACCTTCGGTAACTTTGCAATTTTACTTTATTACTCTTACTATCTATGTGCTAAGAAATGCATAAATTTTGGTGGATAGTAAATCTGTTAAGTATGCTCATGTAAACCCTATTCTCACTATTCTGGGGAAAATACTTGCTTAAATTATAATGGGAAGTAACTCCTAATTATGTTTATATACATGAGTTACAAGTACTGATGTTGGAAGTTTCCTATTCTTCCTAGGAATTGGGTTTGAATGTTCAACTATATAAAGTTCTTATGTATATGGAGCCATGCTCTTAAGAAACCATGTTTACTTAAGTGAATGTGATAATTTCTAGTAATAACCCATTCTAGGAGAGAAATTTTCTTCAATGCATTACATACTTTGTCTATGGTCGGTAGAACTTGTGATGCTTTTACTAGGTAAAAGCGTTAGATTTTTCCAATGGATGATAATATCTTTGGATTTTGGTGGATTTGATAAAGTTTATAAAAGATAGATGTTAAATTTCGTTGATGGATGATGAACTCACTAGGGTCAACGAAAAATTAGGAGTTTGAATCCATGTGCAACTAACAAAATGTTGTGGGTTTTACATTGGTAAATTTCAGATTTCATTGATGCCGATGAAACCTACGACACTTTTAAATTGTGCATGTGGGGGAATTATTAATTTAATAATGGTATGATATTAAATGTTATTATTATTATTATTATTATTAACTTAATATACATATATGAACATAAATACATTGAGTCATGAGTTAAACATTACCTTTATTAAACTTAAGGTAATTAATTCTTGTGCAAGTGGATGACATGGCAAGGCCAAATGCTTGGTGTTGACATGGAACCATTGCCATGAAAACATGTGCATCTAGGGTTCCACACCATCTTCCATGTGCCAACTGCACAATAGCATTGACTTGGCACTAAAGGGTGAAAATATTCAAATGATTATATCTCGAGGCTCTATACTTTATTTTTGATAAAATTTGTATTGTTAGAAAGATATCAATAGGCATTAGGCAATGAAAATATCATAAAATAATTTTGATTTGATTTAGAAAAGAAAAACAATTTAGTATTCTGTACCCTTAATCAAGCATTAAAGGACTGGGTACGTGTATTACAATTAGCATGCACATTTATTGTTTTACAACAATTATTCAACTTGCAAAAGCTGTAATTTATGATTTTGCACCTGTCTATAACCTTACATTGGAATTTGCAGCCAAAAAATTAACTACTGTGCACGAAGGATAAAAATTACCTTGTAAAATCAAAGGGCCAAATTATTAAAGAGGAGTGTTTTTTCCACATTTTTTTTTGTCTAATTTCATCCATTTTTTTTAATTGTAATTTTTGCTATCTTGAAAAGTAGGGCCTACTATAATTGAGAGTTCTTTCTTATTTGCATTTAATTGAGTTCATTCCTTCCCACTTTAGATTAAATGAAAAATTCCGGTAGCTTGAAGGGGCAACCCTCTTAGAACAAAATTTGATTTTTAAAGAGTGTTCTTTCAAATAGGAATAACTTGAATATATATCAAGTTCAAGGCTATAAAAAATCAAGTACAAATAACTTGAAACTATAAAGCATAAAAATTTGAAATCCCTGAATTTTGTAAATATAAAACTTATGAAAAGGGCACTATAATCTAATTCAACCAACATTTAGAGAGGAAAGAAAAGCAAAATCTAAAAACATATATACATAACCATCATGACGAAATTGATTCTTGAAATTCATAAAACAAAAAACATTAGCTAAACATCTATAATTTTTATTGATTTATTCCCTATCTTGACGTCTTTAGTAGCAAGTACTGTAATTATGTCTAGTGAAAATAAGTCTGAGCAATCGATGTGCTTAGAAACATCGATTGCTATTTGCATTAAATTCTTGCTGTATTAAAAACTTTGAATAGATATAGAGATACATTTTATTGAGATCAAGTCCAGAAATTGTTTTTGACTTCAAAGCATGAATTTATTTTATAAAGTAAACAAAATAAAATATAATCTATTACAAATCGAGTCAAATAGGGGATGAAACTTCTGTGAAACATGATTACCCCAAATTGAAAAGATTAGAAAAATTAAATCCAAATTCTAAAACTACATTGCACTTCTCTTCTATATATGTAACTAAATTGTTCTTTTTATGCACTATGATTGCTTGCATGATAAAAACCATCCCGTCTTTTATTTTCAGTATATCAAGATCAATGTTGGATCTATTATTTATAAAATTTATGATATTAATGCAAATCTAGACCTTGTCGTCTAATAGCTCCCATGCTTTTCTAACTTGAAAATTATATTTTCTTCCTATGTACTCTATGTGACGAATAACCTTAAAATGCCCTTTAAATTTTTTCATAATTACCATAATTTCATCCCAACATAATGATTTGCAACAATTAAATACTTTTTTTAGATAATTTTCTATGTAACTTCTTTTTATTTCAATTCCATTTGAGTGATAAGTTGATTAGTCTGAACAATGATCTTATCTTTATATGTGATTTTAGCTTAGAAAATTTCAATCAAGGAATTCCTTTGCATTAATTAGGCCCTATAAATTTTGATATTATTGAACCTTTCTTTAAATTTGTTCTTAAGCTTTTTGTAGCTCTTCTTGCTTCTTTAATAGTTGTTTCATTAATCTAATAACTTTTTGTTAATCCAATCCTACTTGAAACTTTTTTACATTTGGTAATTTAGCCTTTACAATAAGGTTGACTGATAATGCATATTCCATTTCATCATTAAATTGTTTAATGATTTTCTCAAATTTAGCATTTTTATCTAAAATGATTTGGAATTATTATTCAATTTTTATTTTTCCATGCCAACTATTTCCTTAGCTTGTGAATGTTTAGTGATAGGTAATTTCAATTTCTCTCCAAGTGATTGATTTTCATTTTCTTTTTCCTTTAGGCCTGAAGATAAACTAGAAGGATCTTCTGAAACTGTTCACAGAGTGAACATTTTTTAATGAAGATCATTTATTCTTATTATTCTAGCCATGTTTGTTCCCCTTTCAATTTTTATTTGATTTTATATATTTTTCAATTGCACCCTAAGTTTTCTCTAATTGATAGCTGCTGTTATACAAGATTTACGATTGCAGACAAAAGTATCTACCCTAGGTTTGGTGGCTAACCTAGAACAACAAAATGACAAGGAACCCAATGATTTCCTTAAAGTAAATAGATGAAATAATGAAGCCTACCTAGAATCCGTCATAAGATTTGCTCCTTCTTTAGCTTGGATGCTTCAATTCTAGGTCCGATTGCCAAAATTAGAACATACACAGTCAGATAACACAAGCCAAGAAACTATCAGATATATGCAATATCATTTAGATACTCTATTCAATAGATCAACATGGTATTGAAATACATGAAATAACAACATCACATATAGGAAAACAGAGAATTCTTTTCATTATTATAAATAGGATTTACAGCCATAAATAGGCATTGATATTATAGAAGAGCTCCTCTAGGTTGACTTGTCATTTCCTTGTCACATTGTGCACCTCCAATCACCCCAAATGCATGAAATGAAACCTCTCACAACATCAACATAAGGGTAGAATCACTCTCCAAAAGCCAACCTCTTGCATATGGAAGGCTGTAAATATATAAAGGAGTGGGGTAAGTTGGGAGTTCTTATCCAATTACCAATCTAAGGTTTTAGATCCAACTTTGATGGGAGGATGGGATCAAATGATAAGGGATGGAAACTCCAAAGTAGGGTAGGATAGGATCTGAATGTTTCATTTGAGGTAAATGGTTGTAACAAATTCTGGAAGCTTCAGGAAGAGGAGGCTTCTGAAATTTCTCTCTTTTTCCCGAGTTTCTATAACCAACGCAGGTGGAAAGGGGATAAACCGGTAGGTGATCAATGCAGGCCATAGTGGAGCAACTTGTAGGTGAACGTTGTCCAACAAGATACCAGGGAGCGTTGGTCCTAAAAATGGCTTAGATGATGTAGTTTTAGGCATAAACTTTGGGAATGAAAGAGGCATGCTTATGGATTTGTGCTAGATGATGACAAGGGGGAATAGGATGTTGATTGATCCAATTAGGAGGCCTATTGATCAGATGTGAAAAAATGGAATATAACGGATTCCCCCCTAAAGTGGAAAGTCAGAAATGATGACTAATGACTGAAGTGCTTTACCTTGTGACAAGTCGAGATCAAGAACAACTGATGAGTTTCATTTATTGCAACAAATTTTCATCATGACATATTTGTTGCTTAGGGAGGCATACCCATATTCAACACATAAGCTAACATAACTTGTACAATGATCAAAAGACGCGTTCATAGATGACAACTGGTGGACCCATAATTGGATGACTGTCTCTATGATCATGGCCATCATACATTGTGATCTCTGTATAACTCCTGAAATCGAAACGCAAATGGATGAAAGTAGATTTAGGGTCTTCTATCTCCTTTACACGACCAACCAATGTATGAGTCTAACCATGTGAATCAATGATCAGAGGTCGAACATGGTAGACACAATCTGATTACCGACCGATGATGTAAGCCATTAACGAATGCTAGAGAAACCACTGATGATGTTAATGGCTCTCAAGGTACTACAATATAATCTGTACGGTGTGAATAAATGAGTTGATGTCGAACACCACATAAAGTCTTTTGGTCAAAGGCCATTGATGTAAACTTGTCTCTAAGAGTGAGAAAAAATACCATTGATGTATGAAAGCACTAAGGTAACAAAGAATGTTTCTAATTCAACTTCCTAGATAATGTGCTGATGTCGACATGAAGCGACCTGTCGCAGGAGGGCCTTGATGTATCCCCCATCAATGAAATGAAATGGGTTTTATGATTGAGACATAATGATTGTGATACAGAACTAGATCGAGAAAGGAAATTATGGAATGAAGGCTTAAGAGTACTGTAATGGATATCAACTGAATGAATTCTCTTGAACACACTGACGACGTTGAATGGAGTTGGCATCATTGACCCAAAATCAAAATGGAGGCTCTGAAAAACGGTATGATAACCAAAATACAAGTAGATTACCCAACCCAACAACCACAAAGATGAAGCAGAAGAGTGTTGTGTTCAAGAGCGACTTGCTGCCATTAGCAAACAAAATACCATGTTTTCAAATCTCCCCAACCATACTAGTTAGGACGTCTTTATTTTTTAACAAGATTGAGGAGGATAACATATGTTTGATTTATGAGTTCACCCTTCGGATGAATCCCTCTGAGTATATTTAACAAACCCTGAGAAGGAGTGGTTTGGCCTTGTCATATTCAACAAGTCCATCACTAGTTGATGTTTTAATGAGTCCAACGAAGGTAAAACTCGACATCTTTTTCATGTTTAGAGAGTTTGAAAAAGAGGCGAAAAAGAAAAATACAGATGTCCCTTTTCGTAGATAGTCTCTCAAGTCCAAAAAGGTAGAAAACAATACTCAAGAGAACCTCTTAGCCATGTTCGACTAATGTATTCCTTTTTCGTAGATAGTCTATTGCAATCCAGAAAATGGTTAAACTTATACTGAGAAGACGCCTTTTCATTTAATTTTACAAGTTCAAAAAGACAAATGGTTGACGATATTTTCATATTTTGGGAGTCTGAAAAGAGCTAAAGTAGAAATCCAAGGGGTTCCTTTTTCGTAGGTTTATAGAGCCCGAAAAAGAGATAGTAGTATACTTCTTGGTCAAAATAACCTATTTAAAGCATGATAAAAACCTATTAACAACTGTTGACCTGCTCAAAACATCACAAAAAGGATTAAACATACCTGTTTCATAGCAAAAATGAAGCATATATAGGCCAAAACATTAAATATTAATAAAATAATATGGGAAATGACCATAAATACTCAAAATCACTATTCATTTTCGCCATTTCATATTTACCTCCAACAGTGAGAATTTTGAGCTCTTTTGCCCTTGATCTTCTGCAGTTAATTGTAGCCAATATGGTGGACTCTTCTTAATACTGTCACTTCCAGTTAGGAGCTAAAACCCTTCTCCTTCTTTTCATGGTTCATTTCTATGATTTCATACAATGTTTTTGAGGTTTTAAGGGCCCTGGGGTTCCAAGAACACAACTTAGGACCAATGCACCCGCCTTCCCCCCCCCCACAAAGAATTGAAACATGCATTGCACCTAGGAAAAATGTCACTACTGGGAGAGAGGCAACACTCTGTCATGCACTACTAGGGTGTGTTGGGCATAAAAGTCTAAGTTGTTTATCAATTTTCCCCTATTTTGGTCAAGTTTTTTGCATGAAAAGGAGCCTAATGAATCTCTTGTTGATGTTTTAGGTGTTCATTAACACAAAAATTAAATTAATGTGGAGAGAAAGAGAACATGAGGAACATGATTTAAATGTAGTAATTGATCCTGCTACCATCTAGGCACTGAAAAACTGTGGATTGCTGAAATTCTTCTGGCTTCCTGGTATGAGGCAACAAATGGAATTGTTGAAATATCTTGTTTGTTCATGGGATGTTCAGGCACAAGAATTCAATTTTGGAGAACATCTACTCGAGATAAAGGTAGAAAATATCTACTTTTTGACAGGTTTATCTAGAAGGGGTGCCTCCATCTCTCTCCTGGGTGGGAGAAGCAGTGGGGAGACAGTGAAAGATTATATCACTACCTATTGTAGACCTCGAGCCCAACCAACAGGGGATGGAAAGATCAATATAAAATATGTAACCCAATTACCTTTGAGAATGATCTTGTTCATTATCACGAGATTAGCAGTGTTGGCTACTCGAATTGTTTATTGATTAAACAATTGAGTACCACATTAAATTGTCAACCTGGGAAAGTCCTTTTGTTTCAAAGGAGACCTCGTACTATATGCACTTAATTCTAAAAGCATTAAAAGATGTATTACAAATAGATCTATTTCCTATCAAACTCTTACTCCGTGTTACAGCAGTCGTAAACTATTGCAGAAATGAAATGAAATTGATTAAGGGTACAAATCTGCAGAAAAAATGATGGCCGTTTGTAACAGAGGACCAGGACCCTGTCCTCAGAATAAGGATGTTCAACACCTGCCTCTGTGACCAGTCGCCAATACACACCGAAAATCCTAATCACCGGTGACACACTTCTCACAGCGCCAATCGATCAAAGGAACAACGTATCAGCAAAAAGGAAATATCAGAAGCAAGGCTAAAATTGTACATAAATCACACACACACTTAACAGGAAAGGAATGGGTGAATCTTGTGAAGAAGGTGGGTCCTGTCCCTCTCACAAGATTCCCCTGAACACAGATACTAAGTTAAAATGCTCAGAACAATGCTTTATTCATATGCCAAAAAGTTCAATTACAAGAGAGGTTCCGACCCTCTGCACTACAATATTCCTGTTATAACTTACTAGATTTCAACTGTAGATGTCTCCTCTTTATAGAGGAGACATCTATTACAATAGATTGTCATTATACATTCAGTTTGATTCTTCTGTACAAAAATAGGAAATTAATTCCTGTTACAGCATACTGTTACAACA
Source organism: Pinus taeda (assembly GCA_000404065.3). NCBI lineage: Eukaryota > Viridiplantae > Streptophyta > Pinopsida > Pinales > Pinaceae > Pinus > Pinus taeda. The sequence continues at coordinate 56,413 of APFE030685965.1, forward strand.
ATGTATATCTTTGTCATCCTTTGCTTAATTGGATCCTTCTGCTGTTGCAAAACTGGTAGTCTTTGTCTATCTCCTCGGGGTCCTTGTGCTATCCTTGGCTATTCCGCTGTTGTTGTTGATTTGGTAAATCTCAGATGTTCCTTAAAGCTCTTCATGCTATTCCTGGTGTTCCCACATCTGTGACTAAATTTGGCTGATCGTGCTATATCATCATTGGCCAAGTATAGTTCTGCCAGCTTCAGACGGTTACTGTTTCATCCTTTGCAAATTAAGACTTTTCCTGCTTTAGTCAGTTGCTGTTTCTGGTGTTGCAGCAACTGCACAGTTGCTATTTCTGGTGTTGCAGGAACTGTGAATTACGATTCTGTGGAATTTGCACAGTTCCAATCAATTGTCAGCGACTTAGCCAATTTCCAAAGATTAATTGTAAAGATAACATGAATATGTGTTGAATAATTAAACATGTAGCAAATGAGGAGAGTTACTTCATACCTTGGGATGATGAGGTCAAAAATGATATCAAGGGTTTCTATTTATGGGCTAAAAAGGGTAATATCATAACAAAATATGAGGTCAAAAGTAGACAATATGGAGTCCTAACATCCCCCCCAACTGAAAGGGTTGCATGTCCTCATGCAACGTTTACTCTGAATCTGAGTCAGAGTACTGGGATGAACAGTGTAAGTTGCTGATGCAGTCGCTAGAGAAGGCTTTATCAGACCTGCTTCTGAATCCCTGGACATTCTGTAATTGCTGCCATACTGCTACCTCCTCCTTTTTGGTCAGTTTGTAATGAGCCTTATATTGCTGACCAGGTAACCACAAGAGAGGGAAATGAAAATGGTAGCCAATCCACCTCTCAGCACAGTTTTCCATACATTTGACATAATAAGGTATGCGTGAAATTGCTACATGAAGATTGAGGGGATTGTACGGATGATATTCCTATCTCTCTCTGGGACAATGTTCCCAAAATAACTTGTTTGCTTCGACGACCAAGGCCCCTTTTGTTTTTACATAATGTTGACAGTCCTGCAAGACCGCTGCCTGTAGCTTCTTTATATTATCAACCAATTATGGATTACTTACATAATTCCGATGCTGTGCAATGAAGGTAGCTGGATTCTGTGGTTCATTTCGAATCCAAAGGAGGCAGTTGTGCTCATTGTGCTCTGCTGACATATAGGCATTTTTCCAAGTTAATTGATTAGCTAGAAAAGAGATGAAGGCTCTTATTTGGATATCACCAACAATAGGGAGTATATTCATCGCTTTATCTTCAGGCATGGCCTCATTGTGAAGATAGAGTTCACAGAGCAAGTTTTGATCATTATGTGGTGCTTCTTTGAATGTTTCAATAAATTGATCAGGTGTATTGACTTGGTATGGTCTTCCATCTCTAATTGCTTTTATTTGCAAGAAAGCCAACCGTTCTCTCAAGAATACTGCATAGTTGAAAGAGGGTTTTCTTGTAGCCAGTACCCTCTGAACCAGATCGAAGGCACGAGATAGCCTAGATTTTACCTCCTTATTTTCTTTATGTTGAGCTCTAGACTGTTCCAGTGCATCCCAATTTCTGTATGCATAGCTGAACCAGGTTGACTTTTGCTGTTGGAATGCCTTCCCTTGTGAAAGCTCATATTCTGTTCTCCATGTGTCCTTTAGTTGTTGAAAACTAGAGGTCTCCGTGTGAGCATTACTGACACAGGGGGTTTCAGTCTGTGCATACGCATTACTGACATAGGGGAGTTCAGTCTGCATAAGCATCACTGACACAGGGGAGTTCAGTCTGTGCATAAGCTTCACTGACACAGGGGAGTTCAGTCTGTGCATAAGCGTCAGAAAAGGATCTCTGTTCTGTACTAGTTTGGGTGGCCCGCGGTGGTTCTATGTCTTCCTCCACAACTCTTGAAAAACCTGCTGGTTCTTATGTAACAGCAGGCTGCTCTGTTTCTTCTTTTAAAATTCTTAGAAAACTTGCTGGTTCTTGTGTGACAGCAGGTTGTTGTATTTCTTCTGCTGCCCTTCCTGCTGGTTCTTGTGTGACAACAGGTTGTTCTGTTTTGGCCACAGCAACAAGTTTCTCTGTTTTGATTCCAGTAGCAGAGGGTTGTGGGTTAGCTTCGGTCATTGGAACCTGGACGACCTTATATCCTGCTTGAGTGTACATTTTGCCACACTCACTGCACATATACTCATTGTATTGACTCTTTTCTGTTACAGACGCTACCCGTGCTAAGAAGTGGAGATTATATTCATTCTGATATGCTTCCTTAACCATTATTATCTCTTGCTGATAATCCTTAATTTGAGATTTTAAAAACTCAATTTCTTCCTGCAGGGAGGCTATGGTAGGCGGGGCTTGTGTATCTGCAGGCTCTAATGGAGGAAGGGATTGTTGTTCCGCATCCATTTGGTCATTTTCATCCCCAACAGGTGGTTCTTGTGTGTCACCTATTGGGTCAGTGGCTGGTTCTTGTGTAACAACCACTTGCCCAATATCACCTTGGGTGACTATTTTATATTTTTCGGCAGCTGGTTCTTGTGTAGCAGCTGCCTCAGAAAATGATGTCACAAAACTGTCAACGCTCTGCATCTCAGCCCCAGAGGGTGAGGAAAGGGACTGCTCCGGAATAATTGGAATGCGTGGTGTTAGGGTAATGGGTGGAGAACTGGGGATCACAGGGCTGGTGAGTTTAACTGCTGCAGTCGACCGTTTTCGCTGCCTCTTTAAGGAGGTAGGAAAATCAATAATTTTTCTTTTTCGGTCACTTTCCTTCAGACTGGGGGGACTATTAGGAATAGCAGCTGCTTTTATCGAAGCCCTGGTTCTTCTCCTATTTGGTGGAGTTTCAGTTTTCTGCTGCTTTTTCCTTTTAAGAAAAATGATGGGGGTGTTATCATCAGAGTCATCAGTGGAAATATGAAGCATGGGGGTAGATGGTTGAGCTTCATTGGGAGATGGGGTCCTCTGCAGGGGTGTTTCTGCTGCTAATTGTTGGGGAATTTCCTAAGGTATTTGCTTTGGTTGTTGGGGAACTTCCTAGGGTATTTGCTCTGGTTGTTGGGGAACTTCCTGGGGTATTTGCTCTGGTTGTTGGGGAAATTCCTGTGGTATTTTCTCTGGTTGTTGCGGAACTTCAGGATCTTCTTCTATTTGCTGGGGAGGATTAATGACGGGGGGTGGATGATTTAGAGCAAAGCCTCTATTTATTAAGAGTTGGGCTAACCGGTGGTGTTTGAGGGAAAGGGCCGGATGCTTCACTTTTTCAGCATAATGTGACATATTTTTCAGACAACCCAATAGATAATAGGGCATATTTATCAACTGACGATGCCTCAAATGATTTAACAAAACGAAGTCGTGTTGGTAAATTACCTGGTAACGACCTTTAGAAGTTAAATACTGCTTGACAAAATCCGCGACCTTTGGCCATGGTGGAGGCAGTGACTGAAGTGCGACCCCTCTGCCTTTGGCTTCTACGTGTTCGCCTGGTAGGAAGAAGCCTTGCTGCGCATTCAAAATCACATGTTTCCTGCTAAACCAGCGTGTACCGTTGGTCGATAACCCGGAGACTTGGGATACGTCCTCCTCTGTTACCGGAATATGTACTCCCTAGATTGTAGAAAATCCTTCTCTTAAGTTGCATGCGAACTCCAACACCTGCTGTGTGTTGAAATCCGGGAGTCTTCTAAAGTAGTCTACCCACCCTGCTTGCAGGAAAATTTGGTAAACCTCGGGGTAGATTTCCAGTAGCGATGTTGTGCCAAGTTCATATGTGATCAAATTTCCCCCCATAGCTGCTGATCCGGCAAAAATACACAATACAGAGCCTAGTTTCCGAGTTTGAAACAGAGAAAACCGTTACAAATGAGGATATGCCACAACGAGGTGAGTTTTAGATATTACCGCGAGGAGTAAGGGTGGCGGCGATTAACGTGTTATGGAATAATTGCGATATTTTGGTAATCCCCCCCAAATCTACGACTGAATGATTTGATTGGCAGTATAATGATTTCGGCAGTCGTATCACATCTCCACATTAACTATAGTTTAATATTCACACTTAAACATGCGTACCTTTACTTTTACCTTTAGTCGCACGCAAAAAGTCTTATCTTGTCTTTTGCTGGCTTAATCATAATTTGAACGGGTTTTTAATCGTGAAAATAAAAGCGATCTGAAAGGAAGTAGTAGTGTCGACGTGTAATTATTAGAGTGCTAGGCTGGTCCTTTTAATGAAGCAGAGTATGTTCCATCAGGATGATAATTCATTAAGTGTTGGAATTGGTATTGCAGTATTAAAAAGTGATATTTGCCGGAACATAAGCTCGTGCGGTAGCCGCGGGAAGTGGTGTTGCGGCAACGGAGAAATGATATCGTATTGACGGAAAGTGGTGTTGCAGCAACGGGGAAATGATGTCATATTGACGGAAAGTGGTGTTGCAGCAATGAGGAGTTGACGGAAAGTGGTGTTGCAGCAACGGGGAATTGACGGAAAGTGGTGTTGCAGCAACGGGGAAATTATGTCATATTGACGGAAAGTGGTGTTGCAGCAATGGGGAAATGGTGTCATATTGACGGAAAGTGGTGTTGCAGCAACGGGGAAATGATATTGCATTAACAGGAAATGGTGTTGCAGTAACGGGAAATGGTGTTGCAGCAACAGGAAATGGTGTTGCAGCAACAGGAAATGGTGTTGCAGCAACAGGGAAATGGTGTTGCAGCAACAGGAAATAATGTAAAACTTGACTTATGGCCCGAAGAACGTTCCCAAGCTGCAAAGTGATTCTTTTAGAATTTTTATTCTCAACCATCCTTTGAAAGTAAGATCTGCAAAACAACTAATTGTAACATAGCAACCCTTGGCAGGGATTATTAGTTAAGAAATCTAATCTAAAAATAAATAAATGAACAGAAATTTAAGTGCCTTGAGGGGCAGCAGGTTCCCCCAAAAAAACATAATGTAATTCTGCCATGCAGGTAGCTTTGAAATTCTCTTTAGAAACAGGCCGTTGATACGGACGGAGTCGGTACCCATTCACTAATATCGGTGTTCTATTATCATCAATCGTTAAGAGTCTGACTGTTCCGTTTGGAAAAATAGCATCTATTTCATAAGTTCCTAGCCACCTTGTTCTTAATTTACCTTGGAAATTCTCGAAACGGGAGTCATACAGTAAAGCCCAGTTACCTTTCTGGAACTGCTTCTGCTTAATAGTTTTGTCATGCCATTTGGTTCTTTGTTGCTGAATCATGGTTGTTTGGTGGATGGCATCCAATCTTTTCTCGTCTAGCTCCTGAAGCTGCTGCAACCTGGTGTTGAGCTAATTTATGTGACTAAATTAACGCAAGTATTTATTATCAATCCGGGTTTGTGAAACTTAGAGGCAAATCCACTATTTGTGAAGATCAAGTATAACCAAACTTTGAAAGATAAATGATTAAAACTAAGGGAAAATATATCCTAAAACTCTTGATTCAATCATCTTAAAAGAGGAAACATTGAAAGAGTTCTTGACTCAAGAAATCTGCTCTCACCTCAGTTATGACTTCAATGAATTAGAGATTATAACCAAAGACTCAAGATGCATAAATCATACATGAAAAAGGCTCTTAACTTAAGAGACATTCAAATTTTTCCATAATAACTCATTCATCTCAAGATATAAATCTAAATGGAAACAAACTGTTTGCATGTAAATAAAAGAGACTAAATCTAATTCACCATTTCATAGA